>CAUYSK010045598.1:0-59939 GCA_963575035.1 Avahi laniger | reverse complement strand
AACAAAAAACAAAAAACAAAGGAGAGCTCTTACCATGCTGCATACTTACCATACCATGCTTGAGTGCTCACTTGTCCACCTACCTACCTCCAGACTCTGAAATCCTTGACGGCAAAGCTTGTCCTCAACTTTTGTTTGTCTACACTCTAGCCCAATGGCCGGAACCTGACCAGCACTCAAATGTTTAATGAGTGTCAAAGGATCCTCTCAATCAAAAGCTCAGAGAAATCTTGGCTCAATTGGTATCTTTACTGTCGGTGTGCCCTTCACATTTTCTCCCTTTTCTGTTTTTTTCTTTATCTACAGATATTCATCTAAAGCCAGGCTCTAATCATTTCTACCCTGAGCTACTATTCGTTTACGCTTTGCAAGGCAACTTCTCCACTATACAACTCCCATGAGCAACACAAGTTGTCCTTCTAGCTGGCTTAGTCTTTATTGCCTTTCAGCAAGGTCTTCAAAGATTGCCATTTTTGGTACAAATGATGAAAATTTCAAAAAAGTTATAACAACACCCAAAACACTATTATGTCTTAACATGCAAGAGAAGATCAGAAGATACTGTACAGATGCTGAAAGTTTCCTTTACGATTTTCTTCTACTGTACAATTTTTCCTTAAATAGGAAGAACTGAGAAATGTTATATTCCCCAAACCCATTATGCAACATTTTAGAAAACAATTTTGCTACTATTCTTATGAGTTAAAAGCATGTTAGCAATGCTGTACAAAACCAAAATTAAATTAAAATGATTAAGTATTTTAATATTATACCTGTGTTTTTGTCACAGCATCTTCACGTATAGCAATAGATGGTTTTGTAGAACTTTCTGCAATGCTTGCTGGGGGTTTAAGGATACCAGAACTCATTAACTGCAATCGGTTCTGTTCATGTATGTATTCTGGTTGCTTATGATCTTGGTAGACTTTTAGCACTGGCTTTGGGAAACAGAGAGACATGTTAATCTTTTTAACATTGGTGTGTGTGAACTTGTCTTATTTTTCAGTACTGTTGGACTCCTTCCCTGCTGTAAATTGATTTCCTCCTTGGACTAATATCCTATCAAAGCCACAGTCCTAACAGCTACTATCACCAGTGCATGTCCCTGGCCTATTGCTTGAATAAGACTTTTTTACTTGGTTTCCATTAATTTTATACTTTAAATTACCAATGAATCCTTTCAGGAATAAGTTATTACAGAAAAGGCTCAGAGGCATGAAATCATATACCCCCTAATTTTTCATTACAAACCTCCATCATTCACTACCACTGCTACTATGGGAAGGAATGTATAATCTTATCACCCTGTCCAAAAATCATCAATCATTTCCCATAGCCATAGTTGACTGAAAATCTAAAAATAGCTGGCATTACCTAAGGGTAATCAAACTTCAAATTATGGTAATAAAACTCCAGTTTTTAACACGATAAATTGAAGCGAGAAATTCATCATAATGGCTTTTACTTTCTAAGCATTATGAGTTTAGCATGATAGCTAATCTCTTATACACTAGCATAAGAAAAAAAGGCTTGAGAGTAAGTTAAGGAAACAGCTGTTAAGTTGTCAGGTAAATTGCATCTGGTTTTGGATAAATATTCATCTTGAGCCACTTGCTGAAGAAAGGAAAAGGCTAGCTGGTTCAAGAGAAATGAGGAAGAGCTAAACTATACAATAGTGCTAAAAAGGAACAGAGACCAGAGTGACAAGTTGAAAAGTGGGAGAAGAGAAGGTGCTTGCTCAGAAAGGATGACTTCACAGAAACCAAACAATGGTCTATAAAAGTGATGGTAAGGTAAGTGTACATTTACAAAACCCTTCTCTGAAGCCTACTGAAATGAACAAAGAAAACTTAACTGAAATTAAGTAAAGATGCCAACAACATATCACATCGTAACTAGATAGGATTAGAACTAAAGTAAGGAACACTGGGAGTTAAACACACAACTAAACCCCCACCCCCAAATACACACACATATTTGAAAGCACAAGACAGAATAACAGATTACCTTCAAAGTTATGACAAACAGCTGACTTCTCAATAGTAGCAAGGGAAGTCAGAAGAGGGCAGATCTCTGGATTGAAGTTCTCAATTCAGAATTCTATGCCCAGTGAAACTATCTTTCAAGAATTGGACATTTCTTGAAACAAAGATATTTCATATAAATGAAAAATGACAGGATTTGTAACTAGTAAAATTGTAGCAAAATAAATTCTAAAGAATTTACTTTAAGCAAAAAGAAAGAAATGAAAAGCAATAAATATTAAGTAAATCCAAATAAACATCAGTGGAGTAAAAAGTAATAACTATCATTTGTGGTGTTTAGAATAAATAAATTAAAAAGGTGGTAAATGGTATAAAAGAATATAATCTGGGAGGAGGATAAAGATATAATTTTGTTAATTTAAGGGTATATGTTGTAATTTCTAGGGTAATTATATAATAATACTAACAGTAGTAAACAAGTGTTTACAAATTCTAATTTGTAGTTTGAAAAAAGCAATTAAAAAACAACTCAAAGAATACAATATGAGACAGAAAAGAAACAAAGAACAGATTGGATGCTTAGAAAGCACGAAAGAGAGGTTTAAACTTAAGTATCTCAGTAACTGCAATAAATGACAATGTATGAAATGCTCCAGTTAAAAGAAAAGATTTGTCAGCTTGGATTAAAAAGCAAATCCCAGCCTATGCTGTTTATAAGAGACATCTAAAATATAAATACACAGAAAAGTTGAAAAAGGATGAAAAAATGATAACAAGTATAAAAACTCCAAACAAAGTGCTATGAATATGCAAGAATTCAGGTACATGGCTCCCCTCTTGAGGAAGTCTACTGGAGAATGAGCTTCAGACAACCAAAATGACTGCAGACACCAACACTAAAATTGGTGAAAGGTAAGAAAAAAGTTCTGGAAATGGACGCCTGGTGATGATCGCACAACATGGTGAATGTACTTAATGCCACTGAATTGTATACCTAAAATTGTGAAACGGTAAGTGTTGTGCATATTTTATCACAATAAAAAATGGTGGTGAGCATGCAGTATGTGCTTAGCTGTCTATGTATGGCACGTAATGACTATAGTCTCTGACAAGGTAGGTACAACAATGAAAAATGCAGGACAGTTTGTAGAAAGTACTTATACTTTAAAATAGCAAAAGAGTGGACCTGGAAAGTTCCTAACACAAAGAAACAATAGATGCCTGTTTATTTATAAATATCTAAATCACCCTTATTGGATTATTGCACATTGTATGCCTGTATCAAACATCACTGGTATCCTATAAATATATACAACTATTATGTATCCATAATAATTAAGAATAAAAATTTGTTTAAAAAGTTCTTGAAAAGTGTAATAGAAAAATTCACTGATTACCTTATAGCAGTGGTTCTCAATCTGGGACGATTTTGCCTCCCAGAAGACATATATCAATGTCTGAAGACATTTTTTGTTCTTATAACCGCGGAGGGGGCGGGGGATGGTGCTGGCATCTGATGGGCAGAGGTTAGGGATACTGCTAAACATTCTACAACGTACAGAGAAGCCTCCCACAACAAAAAATTATCTGATTCAACGTATTAATAGCACCAAGGTTGAGAAACCCTACTTTATAGATATTAACTATAAATGAAGGAAAACAGTTAAAATGAGATACTGGGGACAAAAAGAGGAGACGAAAAAGTTACTGCTTGATTCCAATATTGCCTGTAATAGAAAATAATAGACAGTAGCTAAACAATAAGGGGCTGAAAGTATTTATAAAAACATTAATACAAAAATACCCATCAGAATAAAAATACAAATTTTCCTAAATACCATAAGGTATACTAAAATGTGGGGGGAAGGGGGCAAGTAAAATATGTCACATAGCAAAAGACATTTATAAAAGATACACACCATTCACACACACACACACGCACACACACACACACATAAAACAATAAGAACTAAGGTCATACATATCAACCATAAATGACATATATGGACTATGGAGTTAACATTAAGACACATTGTTAATTGAAAAGAGCAGGTTAAAAAATGTATGTAGAATGACAAGTTTCACCTAAGAATTTGGGGCATACAAACTTGCATACATCCACACATGCATATGTATATAATTTGTTTATATGTCTGAAAATGGAAAGAAATCATAAAATTAAAAATGTTAATAAAGTAGGAAGAAAAAATAGGGTGGAGGTGAGCCATTTTGGCATACAGTTTTGTAGATTTGCTTTTGTAACCACTTTAATATTTTGCATAATTATAAAAGAAAGTTAAATGTTTTAAAAGGCATTGCTAAAAGAGTTAAAAAGTACAAGGCAAATATAAATGTGGGTCCAGTTTGTAGCATAATCATACTTAGAGGAACTCTGTTGATTGCCTTAGGATACATTAATTCTATGGTACATCCCTAATGGATATGTCCTTAGGATACGAAGGTTTATGAAAACAAATTTTGAACTGTTTCTGGTAATCATACTTTTCGTGGTAGTACTTGTATTATAATTATGAAACTATTGCCTGTACATTTTGGATTAAGGCAAATAAGCAACCATATTGGCATCATCCAGAAGTAGAATTTCAAAGTGGAAGTAAAAGTATGCAAATATAAGAAAGAAGTTAAATTAAAAATTAGTAGCCACAATTCTGAATTGAAAGTATCACTATGAACTTGTGATCTATTTTACCTTACAAAAATTTAATACTTCTTTACTTATCCAATGATTATGTCTAATAACAATGATTAATTCAGTGTCAAGATTGTGTTCTCTAAATATAATTTTCCACTAAAAAAATCACACTTCCTTGGAATAATGCCTGATTCCATGCTTGAGACAAGAAATATACAAGCACTTGCAATATTGTATCATATCATCAAAGAAGGCGCTATCAAAGAACACTAGGTTCCATTTAAAAAGACTGAATATGTTCCCATTTGCCAAAGATGAAATATTTTGAGCATCAGTAAGAATAATAACTGCAATTGATTATAAGACATCCAATATTATAAATATGTAAATTTTAAAAATTCTTTGCTCTCCTCTGGAGGACATTAGAAAACCAACTGATCATTTTGAAAACAGAAAAATAAAGGGGAAAAAAATCAAGAATTTGTACATCCTAACCAATGCAAACTGTAGCAAAGGTAACCAAATAGCAAAAAAGGGGAAGCTTCTCTTTAAAGAAATAGTAAATAAAAAAGGAATTATAGAATTTTAACCTTTTACTAATATAATCCCTAATGAATTGATAGGCCTACGTAGTGATCACCAATAGCTACTCATATTAAACGAATAGAGACATTCAGACACTATGGGCCAATTAATGAAAGAACACTACACCTGCTGTGAAGTAGTGATGCCCAAAAAAAAAAAAATCAAACCCAAATCTCAATTAATTAAGCCTCTAGATCTTACTACCAACATATAAGAAATACAGGGGTCAGAGCAACAGGTTAGATACCATAGCAAGGATACATTCAACAAAATTAGACTGCGGAAAACTATAGAACAAATAACAAAAATTTTGTTAATTAAAAAATTTTCCCAAGAAAAAAATTGAAAGGTTGATGGGGAACCTATAGATTCAAAAAGACTTAAAAGAAATACCAACCAGTTAGCGTATGGATCTTATTTTGCAAAATTTTGTAAAATTTGATACATATCTCACACCATATATGAGAATAAACTCAAGATGAGTCAGAAATATAAATGTAAAAATTGATGCCATACAAGTTATTAGAAGGAAACACGGGCGAATTCCTTTATAAACTGGATAAGTAGAAAGGCTTTCTAATTATCACTCAAGAAATCTTTAATTTTACTGGTAGGTTTGTTGTGGAAGTGATATTGAGGTAGCAATTTCAAAACTCTTTTGTATATTGAAGGCTTAAGAAAATGAGTAAGTATACTGGTGTTAAGAACCATGCTTTTCACTATAGGAGAATGAAGTACAAATATGGAGGGAATAAGGATAAGAAAAAACTTGCATGCATTGGATTGGAATTAGAAGTGTCAGTGTAAATTTAAGATTAAAAAATCCTCAGACACATTCACACACAACCTATCTCTGTTTATTGAAAAGGTCTAAAAGCAATGATGGCCTGTAGAAATGTGTACACACAGTAACCATATCTCAGGTTCTAAATACCTTCTTTCACTAAAAAGAGTGCCTAACTCCATGGCTAGGGCATGGAAAATACAAGGTAAGCCTTGAATATCCTGTTGTGTCCGAAAGCAAGGAAGTACTCAAAAACTGTTGCTGATACATTGAGAAGACAGAGGAACTTAAGGATATGCCCCTGGATAAATGTAACCATCAAAATGAAAAATTACAGTAATGGAGTATAACACTGAATTTTTAAATAGCTATAAATCCATGCTGGACTCAGTGGCTCATGCCTGTAATCCTAACATTTTGGGAGGCCAAAGTGGGAAGATCATGGAAGTCAGGAGTTCAAGACCAGCCTGGGCAATATAGGAAGACCTTTGCCTCTACAAAAAATAAAAATTATCCAGGCGTGGTGGTGCATGTCTGTAGTCCTAGCTACTCAGGAGGCTGAGGTGGGAGGATTGTTTGAGCCCAGGAGTTTGAAGTTGCAGTGAGCTATGATTATGCTACTGCACTCTAGCCCAGGTGACAGAACAAGAGGAGATAAATATGTTCTCTACGGAAGAATACTAACTAATAAGTGAATGGGGAAATTTGAACATAAAAAAAATTTATAATTGATTTTAAATACATTGAATAAGTAAAAAGCTATGAATCCATGGATATTTTCTTAAATTGTGGTGGGGGGAGAGAGAAGCTCTTATTTTTAGAAGACTACAACTCATAAGTGCAAAAGGAATGACAGAATTAGAACTAATATTTTGCCATCGCCATGTAATACTTGATCTAGGCAAGTATCATCAATGAAGGCTGAAATCATTTTGTAGAAGGTTTTTGGGGAACAAGACATTTCCACAATGCCAAATGACCATCCACAGATGATGTATTAATTTGCTAAACAGTTACCACCTTAACCAAGTGTGTAAACTGGGCACCATGGATAGTGAGACATTTTATACACTTCCTGATCTGATAAAACACAAAGTCTGCAATATCACCTATGAAGCACTCCTGCCAAAAAAGTTTAACTAGACTCTAGTTAAGCCTCTAGACGTACAGGAGATGGACAAACACGTGAAATGACACCATGAAAAAACAATCAGACAAATCCAAAGTGTGCCATATATTACAAAATGGTCCTGGGCTCTTCAATGAGTTAATGTTACCAAAAAAAAAAAAAAAAAAAAGGTATAGGACTCTTCGAGACTAAAGAAACCTAAAGAGACGTAACTACCAAATGCAGTACATTAATCATAATGAAATCTTTGCTGGGGTAAAAAGTTATAAGATACATTCTAGAAATAATTGAAGAAATTTCAGTGTGAACTAAATTTTAGATGATAACATAGAATTATTAATTTTCTTAGAGGTGATCATGGTATTATGGAATGCATGGAATTGCTCTTATTCTTACGATTGCATGCCAAAGTATTTAAAAGTAAAGTATCATGATGTTTACAACTTAACTTAAATGACAAAATAACAAGCATATATATGTATATATAGAGAGACATAAAGCAAATATGACAAAACATTAAGAATTGTTGAATCTAGGTAGAAGGTACACAATATTCATTGTACTATTATTTCAACTTTTCTGTGTATTTGAAACTTTTCATAATAAAACATTGGAAGAATGAGCTTTTAAAATGAAGTGGTAAAAATATTAAAAATTATTAATTATTAATATTAAAATATTAAAAATGGGATAGATTTATTTAAATAATAATAATGGTCATGACTGAGGAAGCAGAGAGGGCATTGAGACCAGGATGGGATATAAAAGGTATTTCAACTATCTCTATAACATTTTATTCCCTTAAAAAATAGATGTTAAAGCAAAGTAAGCAAAATTCAACACTATTAATTTGGGGTACAAGTATTTATTTATTATATTTATCTTTGTAATGTTTTGTATATTTGAAATGTTCACAATAAAATAGGAATTAAAGTAAACATCTTAATATGATATAAACTATTTGGCAAAATCAAAGGTAAACATCACCCTTTTTTACTTTTGCTGAAAAGTAAAACTCTAAAGACATTATTAAAATAAGGAATAAGATCATTATTTTCACTAACACCTTTATTATTCAATTCTCAGTTTATTCGGAGCACCTAGAACAGAGGTCAGAAATTTTTTTCTGTAAAAAGCCAGATAGTAAATATTTCTGGTGTCGTGAACCATGCAGTCTCTATTGCAACTACACTACCATTGTAGCATGAAAGCAGCCTTAGATGATATGTAAATAAATGGACTTGGCTGTGATCCAATAAAACATTATTTATTTAAAAAAAGTCCACAGGAGTGGATTTGACTTGTGGGTCATAGTTTGCTGACCTTTGAACTAGAAAATAAAATAGTTGGTGTAAACACTAGAAAATAAAGGCAAAATTATCTAATTGTCAATGATATTTATTATGTAGCTTGAAAATAAAAGCATAACTACTAAAGTAAATATAAGAGTTTAAAAAGATACTATTGAGATTTCTGGTTAAAAAATAAATATAAAATCCATTTGCTCTTCTATGCACTGAAAATAAACAAATTGGGGAGGAAAATCCATTCGCAATACGGAGCAAAAAATTAATTAACAAGAAAAATACAGGACCTTATTATAGCAAACCTCATTGAGCATGAAAAACAAAATTGAAAAAAAAAAAGCCAAACGTTAACCGTGGGAAAAATTACATGATCATCTCCATAAATATAGAGATGATGAAATTCAGCATCTATTTTTAATAAAAATCATTAATCAAAAAAGAATAGATACTTCCTTAACATCTCAATAGCTAACATCATGCTTAATAGGGGAATACTAGAAAGACTTCTAGAAAACTCAGGAGAATGACAAAGATGTCCATTGTCTCCGCTATCACTGATAATGTTCTAGAGGTATTAGCCAATGCAATTAGTCTAAAGAAAATGTACAAATATAAAAATTGAAAATAAGGTGGCAAAAGTATCATTATTATCAGATGATTTTATTGTTTACTTGAAAAATTCAAGAGAATAATCCCCAAAAAACCTAGCACAAAATTAGCATACAGAAAGAATAGTCTGAAAATAAACTTAATAAGAAATATGTAAGAGTCTTATGGAGAAAACATTAAAACGTTCACGATGGTCACAAAAGAAAAATCAAACAAATGAAAATCCTATTTTGTTCTTGGTTTAGAGGACCAATTATACTAACAATGTCAATTTTGAATTAATCTATAAAGTTTATATGATTATGACAAAAATACCAACTTAGAGATTAGATAAATCGATCCTAAATTGATACACACAAATAATAAAAAATAAGAGCCAGGAAGATTCTGAGAAAAAACTTATCAATCAAGACCAGTCCTGCAAGATAGCAAAATCTGTTATAAAACTAAAATAATTAAACTGTATTCTGGACAGATGAATAGAAAATGAGATCAGTGGACCAGAACAGAAAGTCCAGAACATACTCAAAAATATATAAGGGGATATAGTCTATAATAAAGATTACGATTTTAGAAAAATATGTTATTCAATAAATGATGATGAAACATCAGGAAAAAAATGGATACCCACATATGATACACTGAGAAAAATGCTGAATAGATCAAAGATTTAAATGTAAAACAGCGAAAATAACAAAAATAATCTTTAAAGTATTTTATAAATATGTACTATATCTAAGAAGCCAATAGATAATTTTAATTTCATAATTTTACTGAATGGAGGGCCTATGTATTACATAAAACTCAGAAGACATAAATTCAACTACATAAAAATTATAAAATGGAAGAAAATGTGGGAAAATGTCAAAATTATGAATATATAATGGTGGCCAATGAAACAAAGATAAATGTAGAGAAAACAAAGCATAATATAAAAAGAGAGGAGGAACAGAACTCTAATTACACAGAAAAAAAATTAGCTGTAACCTATGTGAGGGTACAGTTTCACCCATCTAAATCAGGCAATCAAAGATTGAAAGAGATTACAGTAAAACCTAGGTTAAGGGTGAAAGTAAAATTTAATTTAGACAACACATGTACATTGGGTTGAGAAATTGGTTCCCAGGTAAAATATGTGTGAATTAAATAAAATTATATATTCGATATAATTATATAAAAATTAACGTACAAAATTAAATATAATTAGATACATAATTTTTTCATCAACTCAACAATACCACTCATAGGACTCTGTCTCATAGGAATACCACCAGTACAGAAGGATAATTTAATTTTTCTGCAGCATTTTAAATACTGCCCAAACAACCTGAACATCCCAAAAGAGAATGATTTAGTAAACTATGGACTATTCATGCAATGGGTTACTAAGCAACCACTAAAAATATGTGTTACAGAAATATTACCTGACTTTTAGGAAGTTCCACAATGTATATTTAAGTGTAAAAATCAAAATGCAGAGTACTGTATTTATAAAATATTTATAATATTTTAAAAACAAATAGTAAATTCCCAAATATGTATTCTTTCGTGCATATTTATTTATTTGTATAAAATTGTGTGAGTATGGGGAAAGGCAAGAAAGGATATATATACTAGATTTTGATAATGTTAGATGCCATAGAAAAGGGGGTCTGAGGTTGGGGAAATTGGAAGTAAGGAAAAAATGTAAAAGAAAAAAAGAGGAAAGAAAGAGAGAGGGAGGCCAGAGGAGAGAGAGAGGAGAGGAAAGAAGATGGGGGGAGGAGACTAGGAAGAAGAAAGGGAAGGGAAAGAAGGAGGAGGGGGAGGGGAGTCAATCATAAAAAGAATGTGCATGGCATTACCGACTCTATTAAAACAAATCAAACTATAGACACCCACACAAGTGAAATTAGTCACTTGAATATTAAGCTACTTTCTGCATGGTAGAACTTCAGGTCATTTTCATTTTATTCCTTATTATTTTTTAAATGAATTATTATGTTTATATATGATTTATACTGTTTCAGCTATCTATTAGTGTATATCAAACTTCCTCAAACTTAGCAACTTGAAAAACATTAATTTTGCTAAAAATTCTGCAATTTAGGCAGAGCTCAGTGGGGATAGCTTGCCTGTGTTCCACTTGGCATCAGCTGAGACAGCTCAAAGGCTTGTCCATTCACAGGTCTGACAGTTGATAGGCTATGGGCTGGGACTTGTTCAGATGACATATATAATCACCCAATCTAAAGTAGTCTCCTATCTGTCTCGTCCATAATCTTTGTATTAATATTATTTTCTTAATAGTACCTATCATTAGATGAAATTGTTCAGTCTATTTATTTAGAATTACTAGAATGTCTACAGGAATCTTATGTTTTATTCATTGCTGCAGCCTCAGAGCATGGATCAGAGTCTGGCACATAATAGGCATATACCAAAAATTTAATATACATGAATGAATTGAATTGGTGACAAGTAGAACTACTTTAATCATCAATGGTTAACGATGCACTTTTATCAAGAGAAGGCAAATGTGTCAGAAAAAGATGTAAAAGTTTTCATTCTAATTGCATGGAAGGAAAAAGGGAGGCAGGACTTGATGCCTCACATAACATGTGATAGTGAAGGCACACTGAACTCTGGAGAATAGGGGAGCAGCAGTCAGTGCCATACCCACCTTGCAAATGGAAGTTCAGTGTTAGCACAACAACAACTGTTATACTACTTTGCATTTTGTATTCATTTCAATTGTATTGGTTTAGTAATTTTCTTTGTATTTAAGATGTTAATTTGTTAACAATTAAAGTTAATTCCTAACTTAATATTTTTCCCATAAAGTAATATTAAATAAAAACTAAAAATGAGCACTATGGATCCTCAAGAATGTGTTCCTTCAAAAGAAATCAGTACTCAGACTTAAGTTTCAGAAATAATAAAACAAAGATCAATATACATAATATATTTTTAAAAACTCAAAAAATGATAAGATAAAAGTAAACAATCTTAAAGTGGACAAAGGTTGTGAACCGATAATCCATAAAACAAGTAATATATGGATGGGCTGATGAATAAATGAAAATATACCTAACTTCATTAATAAGGGTAGGTATATTCGCAACGATGTTGATGCCATTTTTAACCTATCAGCCTAGCAAAAATAAAAGAATTGATAGCATCAGGTTTGGCAAAGATGTGGGTAAACAGGCCCTCTATTACACTATAGGTGGAAAAGTAAATTGATTTAACCTTTCTAGAGGGTATTGGGGCAATATTTTCAATGTTAAAAATGTACGTATTCCATGACCTGTAAGATATCATTTCTAGGAATCCATCTTTATATGTACAAAGACAAGTTCATTCAACACAGCATTATCTGAAATAGCAAAATAACAACAAACCAAAAAGAAAATAACCTGAACTCCCATCAATAGGAGACCAGTTAATGGGTACTATATTATGGCACATCTATATGACAAAATACAAGGCAGCTGTTAGAAAAGATTCCTCTCTATGCACGGATTAGAAAGATTTCTACATTTCTAAGTGAAATAAGCACTTTGAAGATCAGCATATATTGTATAATCTTACTTAAAAAAACTATTTATGTTTATAAACACACATATATATGCAAAAATATTTGAAAATAAACATATACAACTTTCTGAGAGACACATAACCACTACAAATAGCAGTTAATGTCTGAGAGCAGGGGTAAGAATTTTCACTTCTTCTTTTATATACTTTTACTCTTCCTTTATATTCACTTATAATTATCTAAGGACATAAATTGTTTCTTAAAGTTAAGAATTTTCAGACATACATAATTTTTAAAACACCAGATATGTCCTTTGAAAATAATAAAACTATATAACTATATATAATACTTTCACTGAAGTTTCCAGTCTTAAGTAGTACCCTAATATCTACAAAAAGCCTTATAACCTACATAGTTAAGTATCTCTATGGTACATAATTCTAAAGAGGATTTACCCTCTAGAAAACTTTGTTCACCACTAAATCCTTCAACTTAAATAATGCCTAGAAATTAATATTTGTTAAATAAATATTTACAGTGTTTACAATTTCATAAACAAGTTCTTAACTTTTAGGTTTTCATTCTTTCTTTGCCAATTAAGAGTCAAGAAATGACTTCCATCCTCCAAAGCAATTTTGCAACTTCCTCTGTAGCCAAAAAGTGGCTAAAATGCTGGTTTTTGAACTTACCAGAGGCTCCAATTTTATAGGTTGTTGTCGTTTTCTTGTTCTCTCCTGAGCTTTTGTAGTGTGCCTAAATGTCAGAGTTTGTGTATCAGATTCATTTTCTGTGGGTGTTATGTAACTCATTCTTCCCTTTGCTCTTATACTATGCAGTCTTGAAAGCCTAGGATTTTCTCTATGTTCTTCAATATTTTTCAGGTTGAATTCACTGTCTCTGGCCTGAGAAGCCATTCTTGCTCCTGGAAAAGATAAGGCCGGGAAAAGAAAAATGAAAAGTGGAGCAAAAGGATTAGGGAAGGGGACTAGTGGAAGGGCACTTAAAGACTAGGGAGAGCTGAATTCACTCCCTGCCTCCAAAGAAAGTACATCAAAATTATCCTAGTCTTCTGAAACCAAGGACTTGACCCAGAGGACTAAAAATTAGAAACTGTGCCTGGACTTCAAGTACCCCTATAGCTGGCTGAGATGTAATCTAGGAACTTGCATTTTTAGCAAGTTCTTGGGTGCTGTTGCTGCCGTTGATCTGGGGACCACACTGGCCTAGATTTGGAAGGATGAAGAGAAATACAATTAGAACTGAGATCAATGTTTCTCATTTTTGAGTATGCAAAACATTTCCTGGGGAGCTTGTTCAAAATGCACGTAATTCTAAATACAGCTTAGGAAAAAATTGAGGGTTAAATCCCCAAACAGTGTTTCTGGAGTTTTAATATGCAGGAGAATCACTTGAGGAGCTTATTAAAATACAGATTCTGACTCACATACAATTTGAGTAGCAAGGTCCTAAAACACTAGAACCAAGAGCCTTTTGTAGTGGTCTTACACTCCTCACCACCCCACACACTCCCACCCCATCGGATGGGTGGAGGTATTTCAAAACACCTTTCAAAACAGTATTAAACAAAAGAGGTCTTGAATCAGGAGTCTGAAGACCTAGGTTTTAGTCTAGATCCATGCTAGCCAATAGAAATTTGAGAGCCTCGTATGCATTTTAATTTTTCGAGTAACCACATTTAAAAAAACCCAAAATAGGAATAGGCGAAATTAATTTAAATACGTTTTATTTACCATATCCATAATATTTATCATTTCAACACACAATCAATATAAAATTATTGTGATATTTTATTTTATTTTATTTTTGGGTACTATGCCTTTGGAATCCAGAGTGTATTTTATATTTACAGCACATCTCAGTTCAGACTAGCCACATGAGGCTAGTGGCTACCGTACTGAATAGTGCAGATCTAGATTTACCACTCAGTGTGAGATCTCGGACAAGTCTCCTGAGATCCCTGTTCCTCACTTTCCACCCCTTTAAAATGATAAGTAGATAATAGGTAATCGCTGAAATGCTTTTCCATTGACTTTCTTTGTCTCTCTGAGGCTTTCCTTATGTTCTCTGAAAGCCAGGCTGTTTTTTCCTAGAAGTCAGAGCCCAGCCCCAAGGCTCGGTTCTGCAGGACTCACCAAGTCACTAGAGTATTCGCCTCCAAGGGTCTCCAGAGGCAGAGAGCAACGCCTGGTCTGCGAGTAGAAAGTCGGCTCCAGCAGAGAAAGTTTCCCGTTGCCTAGCAGCCACCAGGCCTCTATGGATACTCACAGCACCCCTGCGTGACCTGTCGCCATAGCAACGCCTCAGCCAGCTACAGCTCTCCGTTCAGGAGCGCACCAGTCAGTCGAGCCAATCAGTGTCTCCGGAACATTTCCTACGTCGCT
Source organism: Avahi laniger (assembly GCA_963575035.1). Classification (NCBI taxonomy): domain Eukaryota; kingdom Metazoa; phylum Chordata; class Mammalia; order Primates; family Indriidae; genus Avahi; species Avahi laniger. The sequence continues at coordinate 44,965 of CAUYSK010045598.1, read as the reverse complement.
GGTTCGTGCAGAAACTGCACAGCCTGGTTTCCCTTCTGCGCAGGCAACTGAGAGCTGCCTAGGCGGCAGGGCAGCCAAAGGAGATGGTTTTAATTCTGTTTGTTCCTTAGCTCTTCTACGTCCCACGCTCATCCCAACCTCCTATAGAAATCTCTTTTCTGTTTTCTCTCAGGAGGCTTAAGACTGACTTGACGTCCACTTTACTGTAAATTTCTCTAGTTGAAAGAATCAGAATTTCAGGAGAGGGCCGTGTGTTGTGTACACAGTGATGGTCCCACTCTCGAAGGGAGAAACAATCCTGCATCTCTGCCCCACCCGGCAACCTCCTCCTGAGTGTCCTAAGGTGCAAGAAATGTGGGCTTTTCTTCCCCTCAAATTCCACCATGGTCTTTCAAGTAGTTTTCTTTCCGCTTGGAAGCTAACCTAGTGTCAGGCATGGCAGGAGCCCACATTACTTGGTACCTGCACCTTATATACCAAAGCCAACCCTGGATCTTGTTCAGGTGTTTAGTCCCACTTAAGTCCCCAAATAACTGTTGCTAATGCTGTATGGAGGTGGAATTACCAAAATTTAGGGCCAGTTGCTCTAAAGAAACAAAAAGTGAACCAAAATCACACACTTAACAAAAACTACCTAATGCAAAAGAAGGAACTAATGGAAGAATCAATGAGAAAAATATATAAAAAACAAACAGAAAATGGCCAAGTAAGTCCTTCCTCATCAGTAATTACATTAAATGGAAATGTATTAAACTCAGGAGTTAAAAGGCAGAAATTGGAATGGATTAAAAAAACCCACCATGATCCAATACATATTATTTACAAGAGGCTTTAGATGTAAAGACACAGATAGGTCAAAAATAAAAGGATGGAAAAAGATATTCCATGCGTACTCTAATCAAAAGAAAGCTGAAGTGGCTATACTAATTAATATCAGACAAAATTGACTTTAAGACAAATACTGTGATGAGAGACAGAGGACATTATATAATGATGAGAGTCAATCCATCAAGAAGATGTAACAATTATAAATATTTATTCACCAAACAACAAACCCTCAAAATACATGAAGCAAAAACTGATGGAATCGAAGTGAGAAATAGACAATTCAACACTAACAGTTGAAGATTCATTACTCCACTTTCAGTAATGGATAGAAGAACTACTTCTATGGTTTGAATGTGTTCCCCAAAGTTCATGTGTTGGAAATTTAATTCCTAATGCAACAGTGTCAGGAGGTGGGATATAAGAGGTGATTAGGTTATAAGGGCAGACACTCTCATGAATGGAGTAATGTTATCTCAGGAGTGGGTTAGTTATTGAGAGAGTGGGCTTGTGATAAAAGCTAGTTTGGCCCACTATGCTGTCTTGCTCTCTTGCCCTTCTATCTTCCACCATGGGATAACACAATAGGAAGGCACTCACCAGATGCCAGCCCCTTGATCTTAGACTTCTCAGCCTCCAGAACTATAAGAAATCAATCTATGTTCTTTATTAACTACCCACCCCATGGTATTCTGTTATAGCAACACAAAATGGACTAAGACAGCTGTAGAGAAGATTAATAAGGGAATAGAATACTTGAACACACTATAAACCAAATAGACATAACAACATCTACAGAATGCTCCACTCCAAAAACAATGGGAAACACATTTTTCTCAAGAGCACATGAAACATTCTCTGGGAGAGACCATGTGTTAGGGCAAAAAACAAGTCTCAATAAATTTTAAAAGATTGAAATCATATAAAGTATCTTCTCCAACAACATGGAATAAAATTAAAAACCAATAACAGAAGGAAAAATGCAAAATTCACAAATATGTGAACATTAAACAACACACTTAAACAACCAATGGATTAAAGAAGAAATCACAAGAAAATTTATAGCTGTGAATGCCTATATTAAAGGAGAAGAAAGATAGTAAATCAATAACCCTAACCTTCCACCTTAAGAAACTAGAAAAAGAACAGCAAACTAAATCCAAAACAAAGAGAAGAAAATAAATAAAGATCAGAGTGGAGATAAAGGAAATAGCAAACAGAAAAGTAGTAGAGAGAATGAATGAAACCAAAAATTAATTCCTTAAAAAGTTCAACAAAAATGACACACATTGAGCTAGACTGATCAATAAAAAAGGAGAGGGAACTGAAATTACTAAAATCAGTAACAAGGTGAGGAGATTAATACTGAGCTTACAAAAATAAAAAGGTTTATATGAGAATACTACGAACAGTTATACACCAACAAATTACATAATCTAGATGAAATGGAAAAATTCCAAGAACACATAAGCTATCAAGCTGACTCAAAAAGAAATAGAATATCTGCATAGATCTATAAAAAGTAAAGTGATTAAATCACTAATAAAAAATTTACAACAAAGAAAACCCCAGGACCAGATGGTTTTACTGGTGAATTGTATCAAACATTTAAAGAAGTGATGCCAATTCATCTCAGGAAATCTCAAGCCTGAAATCAAGTGATCCAAATAGGCTAGTATCCCTAGACAATTGGATAAAACAAAAAACCTCTCTAGCAAGATATAACATCCTAGATGTCAAATTATTTCAACAATAAATTTTCAGTTGCAATATACACCATATGGTCAAAGATAACCAGTGACATAAGAGATTAAGAGAACATGGATGAGAACTAGTCATGTTTTTAAAAGGAAAAAGAAAGGAAGGAAGGAAAGAGGGGAAAGAGAGAGGAAAAGAGGATAACATAAACAGAAACAAAGGGTACTAAGTAAATGTTGAAAAATTAGGAGACAAAAGATCAATTAGAAAAAATTTAAAGAGTATTGGAAACTATAAAAATGAGTACCAGATTTGAAAAACAATCAAATATACCGAAGAACTGCAAACTGCAATAATCAAAGTTAACTTAGTGGTTGGAAGTACTTATATATGCTACAACATGGATGTACCTTGACAACCTTATACTAATACTTATACTTTACGTTATACAACCTTATACTTTCACTTATACTAAGTGAAAGAAGCCAGACACAAAAGGCTACATACTGTATAATTCCATTTATATAAAATATCATAATAGGCAAATTCATAGATACAGATAGCAGATTAGTCATTGCCAGGGGCTGGAGAGGAGTTCTGGAGAGTGACTGCCTAATGAGCATGGGGTTTCCAACTGGATGATGAAAATATTCTGGAAATAGGTAGTGGTGATTTTTGCACAACAGTGTAAATATACTAGATTTCACTATTGGTAAACTTACTGTTATATTTATTTTAAACCCCCCCCCCAAACTTGATGGATAGACTGAATAGCATATTAAACACAGTTAAAGAGAAAATAAATGAACTGGAAGATAGGTAAGAAGAAATAATTATAAATGAAGTATAGAGATTAAATGATGGAAAATATAGACGAGAAGGTAAGATTCATAGAGAATTCTGGGATAAGGTCTAAATTCAGTTGAATTTCAGCCTAAAAAGGAAAGAAAAAGAAAATAGAGGAGGTGTATTTGCAGAGATATTTGCAGATAGGACATTATCTGAGAATTCTTCAGAACTGAAGTTATGTTAGACTTGGCCTTGAGGTAGATAAAATCTGTCTGAAATGATGATATTCTGGCAAATTAGGTTATGCTTGAACTCACAGAGTCCAAGTGATTGGGATGCAGAGTCATAGCAAAATGGATCTCATGGTTACTGGGAAGTGGAATCATGTCAAAGGGATTTAAGAACGACAGGCAAGGTATCATGACTTTTTGAATTTCAGTAGATGTTTACACAACCCATCTTAGCTGTTTCTATTTCCCTATTGTGATATGCAATGAAATCTTTTCAGTCAAAGGGTCTGTGTGTCTATCTTTGGTGACAACAAGGAAGATAAAAGATAGGAGACTGTCTCATTCGACAGCTACTCTAGTTAGTGAGGAAAAACCCAAGGGACAGAGTGAGGGTGACAGCTACCAGAGAATGGGAAGGTGAACTGCATCTAAGAGGCTGTGGTGGTATTAAAAAAAAAGCAGCACATTTGTAGCAGGGCACATGCTCAGATGGGTCTGAGCAGTACAAAATGTAGTGTGCTCTTGCTTATTTTTGTTGCTATTGAACTCTGTTCACCAAGTCTTTTTAGAAGCAAAAGCACTTTGGTTTGAATCTCTGGATGTTTTCCACAATCTTATTAAATCACTCAGTATAAAACAATTTCTCCAATTTTTTGAACTTGAGAAGGCTCCCATTCTAAAAAAATAAAAAATAAAACCCCCCAAAACAACCAAAAAAACCCCCAAAGCTTTAGATTTATAATTTTTATATGAAACAAATGTAAAGGGATTTAAATAAATGCTACAAGCCTTTTTGAGCACACTCAAAATAAGCCATAAGTCAGGGGCCAGATAGCTCTGAAAAGGCGAGGCTGAGAATTTAAAGATTGGGTGAGGACTGGAGATGCTGTCAAAGGAGAAGCAAGGTTGAGAACCCTACTAATGTCATGAGTGGTGGGAGCTGGGCTTGAGACTGTTTGGTACTTCGGCCTACAGATTCTTCAAAGAGAAATGGGGAAAATACCTCAGCTATAGTATCTAGTCTCTGCAAGACTTTCGGGAAGTACAGAAAGAAGCCCAGAGGGCTGGACAAGTTTTTTTGTTCACTGCAGGATCTGACTGGTGGTCCTGTGGAAGTTTAGGCACAAAAACCTAACCCAGCTGGAAGGACATTGCTGCACACAACAAACACAGCCCAGAGTTCACAGAGGAGAAGTGGAGGGCTGGGAAGAGACAGGGCCTTTTAAAGGGATGTGTACAATATGCCAAAGGTTGGGGAGAGGCTGAGAGCTGGAGGCCACATGGCTTTCCAGGGAATATCATTGGGTCTGTGGCTACAGTTCTAATGACATACACCACCAGGTTGCTCTGGTGCCTTAACACTCCTAACTGGTCCCTTCTTGCTTATTTTTATCCTAATATTAAGCCTTTGGTTATTCAATAATGCTTTTGCTGCTGAGTTACAGTATGCCTACTCACAAAAATACGTTGCCATACTAATTTTCTGTGTTTTTAAAAAACAAATTTGCCAACTTGTTTTTACTGTTCTAAATATTTCCCAGCAATAGCCTATGACAGATAATCCTGGGGAAGTTCAATGGCTTAAAATTCTGGGTTGGTAATCCCATTTTGCAACTAAGGTTCAGAGAGGGAACGTTACTCTATCAAAGCCACACAGGCAATAAATTGCCAGTGAAAGAGGATAAAGTCACCACATGACTGGCATTTTATTCCTAGGTATTTACCCAGAGAAATGAAAGCATATATCCATACAAAGGCTTCTATGTAATTGTTCACAGCAGCTTTATTTACAATAGCCAAACCTGGAAATAACCCAAATGTCCATCAACAGGTGAATGAATAGGCGAATCATGGTACCTCTATACCACGGAATTCTACTCAGCAATAAGGAGGAACAAACTGTTGATACAGGGTCAAACCTGAAAAACATTATGCTGAGCAAAAGAAGCCAGACACAAAAGAGTACATATTGTCTAATTAAAATCATATGAACCTACGGAAAAGGTAAATCTCATCTGTAGTGCCTGGGAATAGATCAGTTTGCTGCCCAGAACTGGAGGCGGGTAGAAGAGTGACTGTCAGGGAACAAGGAAATTTTGGGGAGTGATGGAAATGTTTTGTATCTTGATCATTTTGGTGGTCACATGGGTGTATAAATTTGTACTAATTCATTATACTGTATATCTTAGAATGTGTGCATTTTATCACATGTAAATCATAACAATAAAATTGATTTAAAAATTATATTTCTAGTATTACACTTCAAAGTCACAGGTGGGACTTTCTAAACCTACAGATTTCCAGGCCTCATGCTAGACCTGGTAAATCAGAATCTTCGGAATGGGCATTTAGGCAAGTATATGCTGAAAAATTATTCCAGGTGATTCACGTGAACATCTCTGATTAAGAACCACTTCTGCAGGTGAAGGTGTACGAAAATGAAAATATTTTAAAGTTGTATTAAATTAAGTTTTAAGGCCATAAAAAAATTTGCATAATATGATTATATTTTTATAAGCACATAATATATATAAACTAAGAAACTATATGGGAGAAAAACAAAAGTATTTACGAGATTTTTGGGTATTTTTATGTTATGCCCTTTGCTTTTCTGTGTATTTAAAAATGAAGACCATATCCTGCTTTTACATGGAGAAAAATGAGTTATTTTAAAATTAGCACAAGAAAATATAAGAAAGCATAAAGTGGAGGAGCCATGAACTTGGTGGAGGCCAAGATGGAATGGATCAGGAACACTACTGGCCTCTGTTCCATGGAGATGGAAGGAAGGTGGTGGTGGATTAGGTGAAGTGGTAGATTTGGGGCCTTATTTATTCTGTTTTCTCCATGAAGCAGGAGATATGATCAGCAGCTGAGGATGTAAGTGGGAGTGGTAGAAGCTTCATGTAATGTATACAGGGAGTTAATGCCTCTTTAGCCTTGGTTGTCCACAGTTTAATTTCAGCATCTGTAAACTGCTTAAAGTTGCATTCATGTTTGTGTGTGTACATTTCTTTGTCTATAGCTTTGATCAGATTCTCAAAGGAGTCTGTGACCAATCACCCCTCAGAAATAAGAACTGGGCATTCTCTGCAAGGGAGCCATTCTTAACTGTGTCAGCATAGGACACAAACGGGCGGCTCAACTTTCTGAGGGGTGTGTGATATCGTATTCTGTTGCTTCATCACCACCTTGTGGTCAAATGAGTACACTGCCAAAGGAGGCAGCGATTTTGAATTAGGGAAATGGTTTCTTAGACCTGGAAGGGGCTTGGGGCATTGCACAGTTTAATGTCTCATACGTTATGAGAATTAATAATTATGGAAAATTTTTCCTCTAAAATGTTGAATCAATGTGAATATGTATGAATGAGAATCCCTGGACAGCCCAGTTAATTATATTCCAGGAATTAAAGGTCTTTGAGAAGATATCTCTGAGTCAGTGATTTTGTGATTTTGAAAGACCAAAGAGCATTTAAACTTAATTGCATGTTAGGAGCACTTGGAGAGTTTTAAAAATCCTGATGCCCAAGTCACACATCATACTAATTAAACACTCTAAGAGTGGGAGACCCAGGCATTGGTACTTTTTCTAAAGCGTTCCCCACCCCAGGTGATTCCAATGTACAGCTAAGTCCGAGCGTCTCTGCCACAGGACCTTGCTATTCAAGGTGTGATCCATGGACTAGCAGCATTGGAACCACCTGAGAGCTTGCTAGACATGCAAATCTCAGGTCCTTTCCTAGACCTCCTGAATCAGGTTGCATTTTAATAATTTTCAGGTGATTCATTGTATATTATATTTTGTAAGTGCTGTTAAGGAGAACAGAATGAGTGTCCAGTTGGTCTGCTGGATATGCAAGGCAGGAATGGTACCCATAAGGTAGGCTTCTCACCTCTAATCCCTGCCAGTTACAGAAAATGTATTATTAATACTTCCATGCCCGTATTGGACAACTCTAATTGTCAGAAAGTTGTTTTTGGTAGATGTCAAAATCGACTTTCTTGTCAGTTCTACAAACTGTCGCCATGATCTCTTTTAAAATACTTGAATACAGTCAAATGTTTCCCCTTAATTTTCCTTCCTTGAATCTCTCCATCCTAACCTTACAGTTTCTTTAGGCTGTGTATGATATTTTTGCAGAACTCTTCCTAGTAATTCTACACTAAAAATGGCTCTTGGGACTGAATGTGAAATTCTAGATGTACTGTGACATATGAGTTCAGAAGGAAAATAATCCCCTTTATCTACAAATTCTACTAAGATTCCTTTTTGCAAATTGAAAGTCAGGATATTATTCAGGGTCTTCGTCAAATGCTGTATTATGGGGAACTGTATCCAGCAAACAAACCAATATTGATGGTCTCAGGGCCTCCAATCATTCACACACAACCACTAATAGTCCTGAATTCACATACAGAGATCAACATGGGAGTCCTGGGCTGAGGCAGTTGGGGCATTTGCCCTGAGTGGAGCTAGACTCCTGCCCCCAACCCCCTTCTCCTAGGACCACATCTTTTAGTAGAGAGAGCCCTTCCGTCAATGTGGCTGTCACGGGAAATCTCCAAACTTCACCTGGTGCCTCTGATCTCAGACTGTCCATTCAATTCTGCCTTTGGCTCCAAACTCAAACTAATGACAGCCACTCGTATCTTTCTCACTGTAGCCTCAGTTCCTCATGCTTGACCACGCCACACCTGTGTGCTTTGGTGGGGATCCCTTGCCTATTCTCACAGTTCCTTAAAACCGAACAAGCAGCCTACCCTGGTCCCAGCCCACATCAGTTCTTCTTCTCTGAAAATTAATCTCAGCATCTCACCCCTTTACCTATTTGGGGGCTTGAAGCTGTTGTGTCTACCAACGGTATCTCAGCCCAGCTTCCTCTTGGACTATTTGCATCACTTGCATAGCCATCCGGTCTTCTGGCACCAATTCCATCTATAGCCTTTCAAAGACATTCAATGGTGACTCTTTTACACAACTCTTTAACTCCAGGAATTTCACTCACCTAGACTTGGCCAAGGTATTTTGCCTATAGAGTTCAAATTAGTAAAGTATTTTGGAGAGAAATTTTGCAGCATGTGTTGATTTTTAAAAGCTATGCATACGTTTTAGAGGTAGTTTCTCTTTTAGAAATCTGCCTTAAAAATATATGATCAAGGGCACACAGGTTTTTACATAAAATTTTTTTATGTAAGCTATGTTTAAATAAAATGTAATATACAAACTATGATACAAATTAAATTGGCCTAGCCAATTAAAAGAATGAAGCAGAACTATATATATTGACATGACATGGGGAAATGTATTTAATATATTCAGTGAAAATATGAGTTTCAGAACATCATGCATTATCCCATTTTGTTGACAAAGGATTACACATTTGGTATACAGTCTATACATATAGTACAGAATCTGTATATTATATTGCCTATATATAGCATAGAGCAGGGGTCAGAAAATTCTATACTATGGGCCAAATCGAGTACTCTGATTATTTTTTGTAAATAACATGTTATTGGATCTCAGCCATGTCCATTTGTTTACATATTTCCTATGGCTGTTTCTGTACTTCAACAACTGAGTTGAGGAGTTGAAACAGAGACCATATGACCCACAAAACCAAAAATATTTACTATCTGGTCCTTTAGAAAAGGTTTCCCAACTCTTGCTATAGTAAATAGATATATAGGACATAGAAAAACTACAATATATAGAATATATACTAAATACATTATAGAAAGTAGTCACTATATTAAGATAAATTACCATTCTAATTTTAATATATTGTCTTCTAGGAAATTTCTCATTGCTGTCAACTTTTACCTCTATCATGATTTTGTAGTCTGTATCATTATTTTTATCTTAAGACACATTGGAACTCAGTAAGCTAATACCAGAAAGACTCTAGAAATGGTGCTTTCAAATGATAGGAAGAGAGTGATTCACATTGGTCAAGAGCAGGAAGCTTTGAGAATTACATTCCCCAAGGCACTGAGGTATTTGGATAAAAAGAGTTTGAAAAGATTATTCCTGTAGGCAGTAGGGCAAATATGACATTTAAATACACCAAACTACTTTTATTTCCTCTTAAAATTCCACTAAAAGGATTTTTTAAAGTTATAAACAGAGAACTCAAGAGAATGGGGAAGAAACAATAGCTGTATCAATTTGAATTCTGGAAAGCAAAAATAGAGTAGTAAGTGATTTAACAGACACCCAAAAAGGTGAATTCTAAGCAGTGTTGAGAAAAGAGAGTAATCAACCTGATATACACTATAGAATCCTCAAAGAGCCTGGAATTGGTAATACCAGACATTTCTGGAAATTAGGGCTTAAAAAAGGAGGTTGGTTGACAGTCTGTTTGAGAGGTGGTCAGCTCTTCAGATTTGTTTCATTTTCCTCCATCCCAGCAGGAGACTGGAAATATGTTATCTGGAGTGGGTAAATAAGGTCTGTGGACTGAGGGGTAGAACGTGCAGTTAAGAGTGTACCATACTGAAAACAATGGGGTTACCTGAATGTGTGCATGCAAGATGACGGGATCATCCAACCCTCTTTCCCTACTTAGCTCCCAGAATGGTGGCATAGGGTGTCCAAACATTCAATTTTCTTGAGCCTAGGATGGAAGATATTCCCAGGATGGAGACTGTCAGTTTTAAAATCATGACAGTCCTGAGTAAACCAGGAGGAGTTGGACACCTTTGCATGAAAACATTGGCAATTAGACCTCTACCTTCTGAGAGGGAGACTGGGAGACTCTTCTCTGAGGACTCTGACCAGCCCAAGGGGAAAGACCTGATGTGTTGACAGCAGAGGTTCTAACAGCTAAGTGGCCCAGCCAGATCAACTTTGTAGTGAAGCTTACAGTGAACAAGCTCTATCTGGGTTTTCAGAGCCTTCCTCTCAAAAACAAGTAGACAACTAAGGACTGTTAGACAATTCAAGGAGAGCCTCTAACAGAAAAGACAGAAGCCAAAGCATTCAAACAGAAAAAAACAACTTGAGGGGTAATCACATGATTCTAATTGCAATGATCAGAGTGTTTCTCTTGAATTTTATAAAGTGGGTTTGGGAGAGAGAATGCTCTCTCCTTCTTCAGTCTCAACTATTATGTCAACATTCAAGACAGAAAGAAGGGAATAAGGTTAAAGGGTATATACCTGACCTAGCTGAAATGGAGGCTGAGACTACAGGGAACAAAATTGTTATAAGTGGTTTGGAACAATCGCGATCCACTGCCTGAGGCTGGACACATTGCCACCTCCCCTCCACAGCCCCCACCCGCCAAAAAACAACAACAACAACAGCAAAAAACCTTTAGTTAGGACTCTACTGACAAAGAAAAACAGGGAAAAAGAAGCTTTATGGGAAAATGTCAGTATGGTACCACAGGAACCAAAGTAAGCAGGTTAAAATGTTAAACACACAGCTGAAACTGGAACTCCCACACATTGCAGGTGGGAATACTAAATGGTACAGATGCTTTGCAAAACAGTTTGGAAGTTCCTTATAAAGTTAAAACTACATTTTCCATATGGCCTAAGCATTCGACTCCTAGAGATTTATCTAGATAAAATAAAAACCTATGTTTACCCAAAAATCTGTATTGTAGATGTTTTTAGCTAATTTATTTTTAGTCTCCAAATACTAGAAGCCATCCAAAGATCTATCAATGGATGAATAGATAAACAAACTGTGTTACATTTATACAATGAACTATAAAATTGAGCAACATAAAGGGACAAACTACTGATACATGCAACAACCTGGATGAATCTCAAATGCATTATGCTAAATGAAAGACACCCAACTCAAAATTATATATTTAAGATTCCACTCATATAACATTCCGGAAAAGGCAAAACGATAGGGACAGAAAACAGGTCAGTGATTGCCAGGGGCCAGAGATGGGAGGAAGGGTTAACTTCAAAGAAGCAAGGGGAATGTTTGAGGGGTGTTGGAATTATACTATGTCTTTTTTTTTTAATTTCAGAGTTTTATGGGGGTATACACATTTTGGTTACATAATTTGCTTTTGTACAGCTTGAGTCAAAGTTCTAAGTGTGCCTTCACCCAGTTAGTGTGTATTGTACCCACTAGGTGTGAATTTATCCATCTCTTCCTCTCCTCTCCCACCTACTTGATTTCCCTTGAGTTTTACTTCTATATGTGCACAAAAGTGTTGATTGATTAGTTTCAATTTAGTATTGAGTACATGCTATGTCTTGATTGTGGTGATGGTTACGTGACTGCGTACACTTTTTAAAATGCAAAGAATTTTACATTAAAAGGGTAATTTTTATGAAATGTAAATTATACTGAAAGAAAGAGCAGAAGAAAGAAAGAAAGGAAAGAAAAAGAATGAAGGAGGAAGGAAGGAAGGGAGGGAGGAAGGAAGAGAGAAAGAAAGGAAGAGAATGTACCATGAGCTGCTGAGAAGAACGTATATTCTGTGGTTTTTGGGTGGAATGTCCTGTAAATATCAGTCAGTAAAGTTTCAGGATACAAAATCAATACACACAACTCAGAGGCTTTCATATATGCCAACAGCAGTCATACTGAGAACCAAATCAAAGATTCAATCCCCTTCACAACAGCAACAAAGAAAATAAAGTACCTAGGAATATATTTAACTAAGGAAGTAAAAGACCTCTACAGAGAGAACTACGAGACATTGAACTAACCCTGTTAACGCGGCATGAATTTAATGTGCTGTCTCAGAATGAACATCGAGGCTCCATTCGGTTCTCCAGACCACAGCGTGGCAGCTAAAAAAGAAGAACTCCAAGTCCATGACAAGGGAGAAAGGGAAAGTTTCCCAGCGGGAGGTGTGCAGATGGAGAGGCAAGGAGGGACAAACGAGAAGGAAGGCAGCGCCACGGGGCAGGGGTGGATTCGGAGAGGCCTCTTTAATCTCGGTGGTGGGGAAAGGTTTGGGCTTGAGTGACATGGATTAGTTTCATATTTGAGGGATGAAATGGTTTATGGCTTCTGCATGGTTTTCTTCCTCAGGTGAGGCACAGCCAGGTCCATGGGAGGAAAAAACAAAGCTGCCACAAATTGAAACGGTTTAGAACTGGGGCTTCCGGAATTGGATAGGGAGTGAGGGTTGGCCCCGGAACCTCTGGCTGGGTCTCTGAGACATTCTTCTGGGCAGGTTAAGACATTCTGACAACATCCTACCCCTATTCCTGTAAGTTCTGGGCCATGCTTGCTCCCCCGCCACCCCGTACTTAGGCTTTCTAATGTGCTCATTCCTCTAGACACTGATGTCCCAAATGAGGCTAAAGTCCAGACTTAATTGTCTACTCTGGATTCACATGGCCTGCCTTGTAATGATAACTGTTTTCTAGATCCCTGTCAGAGTATTACTGGATGCAGGAAGTGGTAGACAAATAGACACAGAGACAGAGGGTAGGAGTTGCTTTCAGAACTTACATGGAATTAAGGAAACAGGAATCTACATGCAAGACCTCACGCTGATTTTGAGTCTTGTCAAGAGTCACAGTCATTGATAGCTCGATCAGATGTACTTATGATTCTCTGACGTACGTTTCTCCATTCCCTCTAACATCTGCTCCAGGAAACGGTACTGCTCCCTGATCATGCTGTCACCTAAGAAACCCTGCCTCAGTCTTTTGGTCTTTGTCATATTTTGTATTGCATATCAAATCTGCCATTCAGACAGTCAAAAAGTATTTTTGTGAACCTACTATACCAGCGACAGAGGTAGAAAAGGAGGGAGGGAGGGAAGGAATGAAGTAAGGAAGGAAAGAAAGAAGGGCGGAAAGAAGAAAGGAAAGAGGGTAGGTCATAGCTTGCTGCTCTCAATCAGATTATAATCAAAAGGGGAAGTCAGTTAGTAATAAATAATTTCAAAAAAATCAGTCTCCCAAACACTGTGAAATGGTGTCACAGAAAGATTTTTGCTTGGGGACCTACCCTGGTTGGGAAAGTCAGGATGGCTTTTTTTGTGAAGTCACATTGAAACTGAGAGACAGATGATGAGTAGATTTCAGCTAGATGAAAAGGGAAAAAAAATAGCTTGTTGTAGGGAGAGGGAAAAAAAGCAGTGATAAAGCTCCATGTTGTTAATGGAAGAGCACGCTGGGGGAACTTGAGCTGTGGTTGTAGGAAATATCGGAGTGGGAGAGGGGGCAGTGATGAGAGTGGAGGCAGGACAGGGGGGCAAAGTGCAGATTGCGCAAGACTTTGCAGGCTGCGTGACGGATGTCTGGCTCGGATCTACTGAGATAGTTGTGTTGATGGATCCAGTGCCTAGTGGAGCTTTTCCCAAAGCAGCTTCTTCATAAACCCTAAGTTAAATGTGCTGTGTGAAGCAGTAGTTGATCCAGAAGGATCCACTGAAGTATTTCACTTTGTTCATTTCTCACCCAACTTGCTCTAGAGGTATCCAGAAAATAAAAGCCCAATCCTCAGTTTTCTCATCTGTTAAATGGGGCATTTTGATAATCACATGAGGCAGTACATGAAAAGTATCTCATTCCTAATAGATATTGAGTAAAAGTTTTTAACCTTTGCCTTTCTTTCTTGCTTTTCTATTTAGATAATCATGCATTCTGTCATATAAAGTAAAAAAAAAAAAATCCTAAATTGTTAGATAAGGAATACACACCAGAAGATCTTCAGGCATAGTGTCAAAAATAAATAACAATGTTACTAATAATTAAATGTATTCTGTAATTGGAAAAGCATGCTGATGTCAGGAAGATGAGTCTCAGAGAGTTGAAGCGACTCACATAGTCGCTTGGCTATTTAGTGACAATACTGAGACGAGAACCGAGACCCCTTTCTGGCCCAGGGCCCCTCCCTTGTGGTCCTTCAGCATCACCAATTCCTTATCTCCAACCCCGCTGCGTCCCTACCATGCACACCAATACCGAATTCCCACGCTGCCTCGAAATACACGACCCAAGGCTCATCACCTGGGTGTTCTCTGTGCACCTCTGTTTTATCTTTGGGAAAGTAAGGATGTGAAAGCCTTATTCATGTATTCTCCCCACAGATTGACTAAGGTGGTCACAGGAAAAAAAGGAAATGAGAGAATAAACTGGACTTTTAGTCCATTGTGAACCCCTGTTGGTGAAACTGCAGCTAGGTTGTCCTAGAGGAAATGGAGCAGGGTGGCAGAAAGGGAAGGAACATTCATTAAAACCTCCTGGGAAGATAAAGTTCTTGCCATGCATATATAGGAAAAGAATAACCTGGAACCCCAATGGTGGTTTGTATTGAGTTCAACACTGTATGTTTCAATCCTGAAGGATTCTATCAACTGAAAACTTTTGTCTCTATTTGGTTCATAAAATCTGGCTTTTCCTATATCATGTCTCAGCAAATCTTTCTGATTTTACTCTTTGAATATCTCTCCCACCAGTTTTTCTCCTCTCCCTCCATCTGTTGTTGTCCTGATCTAAGATCTCATTGTTTTACACTAGGTCTCTTTTACCTCCTATTTCTTCCTACCTCAATATTGCGCTGTCTTTTGCCAGGTGAATCTTTTATATCTAGTTCTGGTTGAGTCTTGGTCAACAGTAGCCCACGCTTCCCAAGCAACTGTGGAAGAGGTTATAAAGGGTCTCAAATCCCGGGCCTCCCCCAACTGCTCATGATTTGCCCAAGTTGTCACGCACTGGTTTCCCTTACCTGGCCTGCACTTGAGCCAAATCATTGCCTTTGTTTCCTGCCACCGCTCTTGATAAAACTGTTCCTTTTTCCTGGAATGGTCCCTGCTCCCAGCCACAAACTCTGCTTGTTTACATCCTTTGCTCGAATGTCTGTTCTTCCACAAAGACCCCTGACAATTTCCAACCTCACTGCCAAACATCACCCTTCAACTTTCCATCCAGAGATGTCCCCCAAAGTCTTTGAACTCCATTCACCTTCTCTTCCCATGCAAAGCATTGGTTTATTCATTTATGTAAAAACGAATTTGTGGCAGCTCTATCTCATTGTTCACATCACCCCCTGTGCCCTACTCTGTGCTTGACATGCAAGAACCTGATAAAGCTCCTCGGAATGAATCAGTTATTCTGAGAACTTTCTGCAAATTTTGGTGAAAAGAAGATCTGTTAGAAGAGTCAAAGGTAGCTCTGATAGAAACAAGAGTAATCCCTGAATAATAGTAATTCATAACATAATTTAGACAGAGAAAAACAAACCCGGAAAGGGTTTTCTCCCTTAATGTTTATCTTTGGGAGGCCTCATGTGCATTACAGTTAGGAGTGTCTCGGTCCTGCTCAAAACTGTTTTGTTTTTCTTCTTTATCCTGGCCCTCCCCCACCTCACTTTCTTTTTACAATGTTCTTAAAAAGTTGAGAATGGTTTATCTTAGCATTTGTAAGTTTATTTGTGGATGCAATTGTGAAGCTCATCATGTCAGTTTTATGAGAAGTCTGAGTCCATTGTCCTTAGAAAACGAAAATGATTAACATTGATTTGTTTTGTTACCCAATTGTTTAAATTATAATAACTCCCCATCAGGGTTTTTTAAGTACAGCTGTGTTTATGGATTAAGATCTACTGACTCAAATATTTACAGTGTTCCAAAAATTACGAGAACATACAGTGTCAGGAATTTTCCATAGGCTTCTCCTTTGGGCTTGAGTGGGTTTCTGTTCAGCTTGAACAGAAAGCTTTAGGACAATTTCAAAGGACATTGACAGGTCTACGGGATTGTATCCCCAGATAGGTCCCAAATGGAATAGCTCTGAAGAAGGGAAACATTGGCTAAAATGGCCATATTAACATGTAATCTTGGGCTGTTTTAAAGGAGCAGACATAGAAGGCTTGAGGCTCTAAGACTGTGAAGGACAGACCCTCTAGCTTATAAAATTTAGCCTGTTGCTGTCCTTTAATTCTCTCTAAGGTGGTTACAGATGCTTCTGTCTTGACATATTTTTTTTTTTTTCAGATAGACTCTCACTCTGTTGCCTAGGCTAGAGTGCCATGGCATCAGCCTAGCTCACAGCAACCTCAAATTCCTGGGTTCAAGCAATCCTCCTGCCTCAGCCTCCCGGGTAGCTGGGACTACAGGCGTGCGCCACCATGCTCAGCTAATTTTTTCTATTTTTGGTTGTTTGGTGAATTTCTTTCTATTTATAGTAGAGACGGGGTCTCACTCTTGCTCAGGCTGTTCTCGAACTCTTGAGCTCAAGCAATTCTCCAGCCTTGGCCTCCCAGAGTGCTAGGATTGCAGGCGTGAGCCACCGTGCCCAGCCTGCCTTGACATATTTGAAGTCCAACTGGCCTGGCATGGAAACAGCTCCACCATTTTCTATTTCTATGACCTGCACGTAGTATATCATCTTCCTGGAACTTTTGCTCTTATCCATGGAATGAGGGCAGTGAGGAGGGCATGAAAATGTAGTTTGAGGTTGTGCATGTACAGATGTTCAGGGAATGCTCCTCCCTTAAGCCAGATTCTGCCCTTGGAAGCAGTGGCCTATAAGTGATATTTTTCCCAGAGGAAGCCTGTAAAGTAATAGGAAGAATACTGTCTTGGGAATACGAAAGTCAGGGTTCCGGCTTCTCCGCAATTGCCTTGCCATGGGCTTCAGTTAATCCACTTGTCCTTTCTTGATACCATCATGTCTCTGTCTACTTCTTGTGCTCAATTATCAGCTACCTCGTAGCAGGGACTATGCCTAATTTGACCTCATGGGTTGCAGCACAGTGCAAAGATTATGGCAAGAACTAAGATGTGTTTTTGAAGGGATAGAAAGAAGGAGGGAAGGAAGTAGGGAAGGAGAAAAATGGAAGAGGAGAAAGGGGAGGAAGGAAAAAAGGAAAAAAAAAGAAATCTACAAATCTGGAATAAGGAACCTTGTCTGACCTAATTCATTAGAGATTGAGAGAAAACATGCCCGTACACACACACACACACACACACACACACACACACACACACACACATGCAAACACTATGCTGAATGGTAAAATTCCAAGAAGAACCTACCAACCTACTACATCTTCATCATACTTCATAATTCACAAAGTGCTTTCACATCATTATCTAACATGATCCTCCAAAGTCCATCGAAATAGGTTGAGTAGGAATAATTACTCCCACCTGCTGGGTAATCATTGAAATTACTCAGATCATTGAAAGTATTCACCAGAGGCCAACTGTGGCTCCTATTTTCTAACGTGAAATGCAAAACTCTAGCCAATATATTATGCAGGTTTATAGATACTGTTGAAGTTCAGAAAAATAAAATATAAATTTTAACTGTAATAATGAGAAAGAAGACAGTGAGGTAATTAGATGAACCAGTCATTTGGGTGTTAATCATCCGGAAAGGGAAATAAGTGCGCGTAGGAATTGCAAAAGTCATTGGCAGAATATAACCCCATCCTAAAACACTAGCCAAACTCCAATATCTATTACTGTTCGTGGCATTTTGATAGAGGGTACAGAACAAAGCATGTGAGGTCAGATAAATCGACTTGTCACTACCAGCTCAGCTACTTATCTATTTTGTGACTCCAAATCATGTTAACTGTTTTGGTCTCAGGTTTTCAATCTGTAAATGGGACTAATAATACCTGTCTCACAGAGCAGTTATGAAGCTTAAATATAACAATCTATGGAAAGCATAATGCATGTTAGTAATACGGCTTTTATTAAGGGATGGACAAATATTATCTTTGGGAATGTCTTTGCACATCTGGGGTGAAAGTAGATATTATTCCGTCATGTTATCATTCTATGGGAAAGCTGTGCCTTGTCCTGGCATTCTCTGTATAGCCATATAACAACAAACATAATCCCTGGCAGTCCACCTGACTACAGAGATAATCCCTATGAATGCTGAAACATGGGTAATTCCATTGTATGGGAACATTCTGTGCCTGGCAGTGGGACAGGGTTTAGACGGTGGCAGTGGAAACTTGTTGAACCCTGCTTGTACCAAGAACTTCACTTTCCTGGAGACAGTCGTGCTCAGTAATTCCAACTAATATCCTAGCACCTGGCTTTGGTTACCTTTTGTGTTAACCTGTGTCTACCTTTGACTTCCTTATGAAAGTGAAAATCACTGGCAAAAATTTGTTTGATCATTCATCCATTGCTTCTTTGATCTGTCACTCATGTAACCAAAACATCTTCACTACTACCATGTCCCTTGTTCTATGCTGATTTTGCATTCGATGATGAATTTAAGGCAAGCATCACAGAATCCTCATCCTAACAGCCGAGGCCTTAAAGGCAGCCTGGTTAAAGGAATATTTGAAAACTTGAGTAAAAGAGATATGGATCTGAATCCTCATTAGCATGATGAATTTGGGAAAATAAGTTATTTTACCTCTATGAGCCCCAATTTCCTCAACTGAAAAAGGAGTCAATATCTTCTCGTGAGGGTTCCTGAAAGGATTACTGAAGAGATGTGTATAATGTACCCAGCAGATAGTAAATTTTAATCATATGTCTTTTCATCTTTGACATATATTTCAGAGAAAAAGAATTGGGTTATTAAAGGAGGTGATGAGATGATGGAAGAGCTACCAAAGATATTCCTCTCTTATGGACAAGCACACTTTTTTTTTTTTTTTGAGACAGAGTCTTGCTCTGTTGCTCAGACTGGAGTGCAGTGGTGCCATATATCTCACTGCAACCTCAAACTCTTGGGCTCAAGTGATCCTCTTGCCTCAGCTTCCAGAATAGATGGGATTGCAGGTGTGAGCCACCTTGCCCACCTAATTTTTTTTAAAAAAAACTTTGTAGATATGGGGTCTATGTTGCCCAGGCTGGTCTTGAACACCTGGCCTCAAGCAATTTTCCTTCCTCAACCTCATACAGTGTTGGGATTACAGACGTGAGCCACCATGCCCAACCAAGAATTTTTAAATGAATGATTGAAAGAGTGAAGATCTCAAAGGTCCTTATTATGTCTTTACTTTTTTTTATTCCTCAACACTTCTATAAAAATAAGCCACTCAATAAATTTTTGAATGATGGAGGGCTGATAAATTCTGAGAATTAAGCAATGATAACATTTTAGACAGGTAAAGATGCACAAAAGGAGTCCAATACAACCACATTATTTTTCCAGGCAAGATCAACATGGCACACTTACAAGGTGTGATTAGAAGAGGTTAACAAAGAGGTGATTTATGGAGGAATGATCAGGGTCAAAGGAGCCAATAAGAGATGCTGCAGCACCACAGCACTAGCAAAAATGGGGAGCTGCTAGCACCCTTAGGCCTGATGGGGCAAGTGAAGGGAACAGTGTTACTGGACTCTGGAAGAGCAAATTATGGCTGCAGGAGATGACCTTGGACAGAGGCTGAGGCCTTTAGGTGAACTACCCATTGCTCATTTGTGGCCTGGCATGGAAGAGAAGAATAATAATCCCAATCTTAATCTTCTCCCATCCTTTAATCTCTTATTAGTGCCTCCTATTGACCAAACCCAACCGAACATCAGTAGGCAAGGGCCCAGTTGATGCAGTACATAGAGATCAGTCTCTTATGTCAGATTGCAGAGAAGAGAAAAGGATGGTTGCCCCGATAGAGTAGTCAATATATGGATAATAACTGAGGGAAAACTGAGGCTTGAGGAGGAATGGTAACTTGCTCAAATTTCATTAGCAGAGTTGAGATGACTACTGTTTTCACACAGCAGTTACTTTGCAACAGGCACTCTACAACATGCTTTTACTTGCATCAATTAACTTCCTGAATTCTTAACATAATCCTATGAGGCAGCACTCTCATAACCACCAAGCTAAATTAAAATTTTCATATCAAACTGTCCTTGACCTGTTTATGTAAAATACCAGACACATTTAATCAGAGACAACCAAATGTTGATACAGAAGGAAAACTGGAATAGAGTATAGAAGATGAAACTCTGAATTCAAAACCTCATCTACCAGAAATCTGGGTCTTAGTCACACAATAGGGATGTGATAGGCAGAATAATGGCTCCCCAAAGATGCCCATGTTCTTTCTAATCTTTGAAACCTGTAAATATGTTACATTACGTGGCAATGGAGACTTCAAGTGTGGTTAATGTTATAGATTTTAGGACAGGGAGACTTTTCTTGGTTTATCTGGGAGGGTCTTAATCACATGGGCCCTTACAAGCAGAGAACTTTCTCTGCTTGGAAGCATAAGAGTCATGGCAGAAGGATGAGTCAGAGGGATTCCAGGATGTGAAATGATTCAACACATGGTTGTGGGCTCTAGGATGGAGGGGGCCACATGCAAGGACCAGGAAGAGGCCTCTGGGAACGTAAAGAGGTCTACAGCTGACAGCCAGAAATGAAATAGGGACTTTAATCCTACAAATTCAAGGAACTGAATTCTGCCAACAACCTGAATGAGCTGGGGAGCAGATTCTTTCTTAGAATGTTCAGATAAGAGCCCAAGCCAGAACACATCGATTTTAGCCTTGTGAGACCTAAAGTGGAGAAACAAGCTAAATCTACTCAGATTTCTGACCTAGACCACCACAAGACCATAAAAGTGTGTTGTTTTAATCCATTATGTTTGTGGTAATTTGTTATGGCACCGATACCAAACTAATACATGGGACCATATAATCTGGACCGAAACTCCAGACGTCCTGAGCTCTGTAGAGACGTTTTTGCTCAAGCTTCTTATTCTACAGGAATCCTTGCTACCGTATTTCTCTTAAGTATTTCTTGGACGCACCAGAATAGTAAAAATTAAAAAAAGATTGACAATGCCAAGTACTGGTGAACACGTAGAGCAACTAGAACTCATCCGTTGTTCATAGGAATATGAAATGATATGACTATTTTGGAAACATTTGTGGCAGTTTCTTATAAAACTAAACCAAGACTCATACCATGAACCAGCCATCCCACTCTTAGCATTAATCCAAGAAAAATGAAAACATGGGTCAACAAAACACCTTTAATTTAAATAGTTCAAAACTGGAAAAAGCACATCTTTACATTAACAGTGGAATAGAAAAATAAACTGTGAGAAGTTCATACTATAGGGTACTATATAAAATTCCCAGAAAAGGCAAATCCACAGAGTCAGTAAGTACATTAGATTAGTGTTTTCCAGAGGCTGGGTTTGGGGGGGATGGGAAGTTACTGCAAATGCGTATAGGATTCCTTTAGGGAGGGGCTAAAATGTCCTGGAATTAGGTAGTAGTGGTGGTTGCATAAACGTGTGTTTATAAGCATAACCACTGAATCGTATACTTTAAAATGATGAATTTGGGTATATCTCAAATTTTTAAAAGTAGCGGAAATGAAAAAGGAACTGATGCTGAATACATGTAACAACAGGGTGACTCTGAAAAATGTATGCAGCGTGAAAGAAGCTTTACACAAAAGAGTGGATACTTTATCATTCCATTGATGTGAGAGTCTGGAAGAGGCAAAATTAAATTCTGGTGGAAACAACTCAGAACAGTGGTTGCTCCTAGGAGGATAAATGTGGGGAACGACTGGAGCAGCCTGAGAGAACGTGTTGGTGCCATGATATATATGGTTTTATATCTTGATAGGGCTTTGAGTTACACAAATGTACGCATGTGTCAAACCTCATCAAATGGTGCACTTAGGATTCATGCATTCATTGGGTGAATTTCACCCCACAGAAAAGGAGAAACAAATAATGAACTTCACTGACTGATATGCAGGCTAAAGTGTTTGAGGGGAAGCATTTGGAGAATGAGACCCCAAATTCCAAACCTCTCATTTACCAGAAGGCTGGGTCTTAATCATGTGTTAAGGCTGCAGTAGGCAGAACAGTGGCTCCCCAAAGATTCCCATGTTCTAATCCTCGAAACCTGTGAGTATGTTGCAATACATGGTGATGGAGACTTTGCAGATGTGGATAAGGTTACAGATTTTAAGATAGGGAGATTTATCTGGGTGGGTCCTAATGACATGATCCCTTAAAAGTAGAGAACACTTTTTCACTCAAAGGCAGAAGAGTTGTGGCAGACGGGTAAGTCAGAGGGATTTCAGGCCTGAGAATGATCCAACACGTCATTGCTAACTCTGAAAAATAAGACTACATTGTCGATAAATACAGAGATCAATAAATGGATCAAGTATAATAAGATGTTAAAATAGAATCTAGGAAGCAAGCATATGTGCATGCACTGTACGGGTTTCACAACTCTTCTTTATGGTTGAAACATTAGTAGTAAAATGTTAGGAAAAAATACTGCTTACTCTCTGCTTGAATATTTGCAATGATGGAGTAGTAATTATCTCACAAGAAAGCCCATATTATTGCCTATCGGCACTTGCTGTCAGAATCATTTCCCGGACACTGAGATTTTGCATGGCTTCCACCCGGCGGTCCTTGTTTCAGGCTCTGGGGGCCCATAGAAAAATTCTACTCCTCCAATCCTTTAGAAGACTGCCTGGGGTGGAGTAAAAACGATGGGCTTTGAGGGGTTCAAGACCTGGCTCTGCCCCCCGTGTCTGACTATCCTAGGTGTGGTCCTCTGACCAGCAGCAGCACAGACATCACTTGGGAGCTTGTTAGAGATGAGGAACCTCAGGCTGCATCCCAGACCTATGGAATCAGAATCTGCAATTTAACAAGATCCCCAGATGATGTGTGCAGAAGTCAACATGTAAGGAATAAGCTGGGATACTAAGCCAAAAAAAAAAAAAAATACCTGGATGGAACTTGCACTAAGACAGTAGCATCAGGGAGAGAGTAATTCAACAGAATAGAGACATATTTAGGAGGGTTACAGAGCTAGGAGATTAATTTAGAGTGGCAAGCACTAAGGGGAAGTCAAAGGTGATCCAGAAGTTTACAGTGTGAGTGGCTGGGTGGGGAAGAGAGGATCTGGATGAGGCAGCCATGACATCTGCTGCTTTGGCCGATGTGGAAGCAATTCCGGAGCTGTGGTAGCATGGCAGTCCTTAGCTGATGCACTTCTTGAGCTTTTCTTTGATATCGCCTCCGTGAATAAAACCTGCTTGCCTCGGTACGGTGCTCGTGTGAGTGATATTCTTGGGGTCCTCTCTGCCATGGGTTTGCCCTTGTTTTGCTCATTCAGAAGCACTTTCTGAAAGAATAATATGGCCTCCCTCCCATTTCTTCTCTCCTCCTCCCAGTTACATAAGCACAGCCACCGGTGTCTTAAGCATTTTTAAAAGAGGAAGGTATAGACCAATTTGTCAATATTTCTAAATGAGGCTTTTGCATGACAGAATGTCTGCTCAGGGACTAGGGTTTTGCTTTCTTGATACTGATGACCTTAGTTACTGGGATTTCATGAAAGGTCTTTTGTTTTGTTGTTGTTTTAATGAACACACAATACCATTTTCTACCCTGAGCAAATGCCCAAGAACACCTCCTATTCTTACCTCTCATGAGTCCTGCACTGATTTTGCAACTTCTATTAACTCTAATGGCCTTTGTTGGTGGTGAATATTCCCTCTGGGCATGCTGGGAGCTCATCTAATCGGCTCTACCTCACTGTGACCTGACATAGCATGGGAGAGGGGTGTCCTTGAGCTGAGTACCTGGTTATCTCATCTTATAAGGTTCAGCTCATACAAATATATAATATGTTTTAGTGAGGCCCTCTCTAACTGTCTTACCACACTCTAAATGTGGCTCGGACACTTAGTTGCCTCCTAGTTTATACTGTATACATACTTCTGTTTTAAATGTAGAGGTCAAGATATATATACAGTAATCTAACGGCCAGAACCAAAATTCTTTCCCTGGTGGGAAATGTTTGTCTATCAAATTTACCTTGATTAAAAAAATATTACCTTGATTAACTTCTTTTGGTGGAAGGAGAGACACTTAGGGCATGGTTAGAGTCAGGAAATTAAAATAATGCATACGTTGTTTGGCACTGAAAAATCATTGAAGTTGAGGAATAGAAGATGACAGAAAAGTGAGGAGAAGTGGACAATATGATAAAGGACTGGAGACTGAATCCCAGGCACACGTGAAGCTTGAAACTTGAACTCAGGTCATCTGAATACCCAGTAACTGATGGCACAACTGCAGCTCTCTCTACCTCTTTTTGGGCAAGAACACATATGAGAGGTCTTCATGGAAATGGCATGGTGAACAAACAGACCCGTTTATGAATACAAAGATATTTCACTGATTTGAAAGTTACTCTTTCCAGCACAGCCCACCACCTAGGGATAGGCAGTGAAAAGTTTCTGAGTAGCAGACTTAAGAGTATATATAGTAATTCCCAATAATAATGTATAGTTATCATTTACAGAGCTTGCACTAGGCACCAGGCACTTTGCTAAGAATGTTTCTCATATATTATGTCTTGTAACATTTGCAAAAATTATGTGCATATTGTGTGTATTTCCAATTTTGCTGGTAAAGAAACAGGCTTGGAAAGATTAAATGGATGCCAAAATCTCTAAGTTAGAATATGAGGGATGAGCACTAGAACTCTGATTCCAAAAAGCCTCATTGTTAACAAATATTCTTAAACCAAAGCATCCTCCTACGGATACCTGAAAGTGCCTACTAACCCCAGTTTCTGTCATTGAGCCATAAAACCCTTGGGTTCCAGAGTAGAGCTTATTTACTTTCTTTATTCAATAACTTAGTGATGTCTGGCTATCTGGTTGATTTATTAAAACATTCAAAACTAAAAATTTAATGAGTTGTAGTGATGAGGGAATCTGAGAAGTAGATCTATTGACACCATCAGTGAGTACTGGGAAGCTAAATACCAATGGATGGGGACATAAAAGAACAAAACAAAATACAACAAAATAGAACCTAAATAAACAGAAACAATCAGTATGAGAAAATTGAATGCTATGTCAATTGGGTGAAGCTGTCATTATATTCTGGTTCAGAATGTCACTGTGAATAGTGATAACTCTGGTTTATGGAGAAATCATGTTATATTTCCCATTTTGAAGTAACATGAAAGAATGTCACTACCGTGTGTCACATTTGCCTACTCTCTGCAACAGGAATACCAATTGTACCTATTTCCAAGGATCCTTGTGAAGAGGAAAATAGGGGACATGTATAACATGCTTGGCAGATAAGTTATTTTCAAAAAACTGTATTAAATCATATTTAAGGACAGCTTTGGCACACAAATGGAAGAGTTCTGGCAACCGGAAGGACTTTCCAACATGGAGCAGGTCTTGCCTGAAAATAGCACGTGCGTGGAGTATTCGCTCATCATTAGAAGGAGAAAACAGGAGGGGGACTTTCCCACTTCTGTGTTATCCATCTCCACTTTGTGGAGAAAGCCGTAACATGTCAGATGCACTAGCTCTTGTTCTTCACATCCCGGCCAGCACAGCCCAGGAGACAGAAATAGCATTCATCGAAAGCCGCAATTACCTCATTTCACTGGCCCGTTTGTGCAAGATGTGCCTTGCCTCACAGTGACTGCACGGGGCCAAAAGTCCAGCAAACAGAGCCACTGCTTGTCCAAGAAATGGCCTTGCAAACAGGAGAGGACAGCATGTTCCCTGAGCAGATTGGGACCCTTGGCTGTTTCGCGGGTGTTTTGTTTTTCAGGCCAGAAACAGTGTCTGAAAACTCCTGGGGATTTCCCAAGCCCCATTCGTCAGGCGGCCAGGCTTCCTCTGACATCATCTCTGAGGGATGGGGTGCAGAGAGGGGGTCACGCAAAGGCAGTCCAGGGGCAGCTTCAGCATGATTGCGGGAAATTGGAGAGCTCATGCCAGAGTGGTCAGAAAAACAAGGACAGCTTTCCAAAACAGTGCCTGGCACATGGTGGACATTGAAGAAGTAGTCCTTGAATGAAACACTCAGGAATTACATGACTGGACTCCCAATTCATGCTGTCAGAATACGGCAGAGTTGAGACTTCAACAAACACGACCAAGTGTCCTAGTTTGCCCAGGACTAAAGTTTCTGTGGACATGGAACTTTTAGTGTGCTAAAATCAGGAAAGGCCTAGGCAAACTGGAATGAGTTTGTCACCTTAATTTCAATCCAGGTGTGTCTGACTTCAAAGCTCATCCCTTTAACCATAAAACAAAAACTTGTCTTCGAGGAGACTTGGGTTTAATAAGGGAAACACTACATGGGAATTGACAGATATCATATAAATTGAAGGGCAGGCTTGCTTGAGACAAGGAGTTAGCAGCTTAGCCAACCACCATTCACCAATTACCTCCCTGCTAAGAGCACTCCAGTTTTGTTCGGGAAATCCTTCCATTAAACACACATTTCAGTGAGACAGGCACAGAAACTGCATCCCCCTTGTCAGTGAAGGGTTTAGGAATGAGCCTGTGACATGATTTCAGACAATGAAACATGCAAGGAGGTGTGATAGGTAGATTCTTGGGAAGATCTCTTTGTTCTTAAAAAGAAACCAACATCCACAAAAGCTCACATCACCCACTGCACAGTATATGACAGTATAGGACACTTGGAACTGGGATGGCTGTTTTAAATTTACCCAGGGAACTAAAGCTAGGTGGGAAGACTGGAAAGGTGGAAAGAACTTGAGTCTTTTGTCGCTTCATTGAACTATTAAATTAATAGACCCTGCAGCCATTTTACCTTAGGGTGTGTTCAAGATAACACATTGTTTTTATTATTGAAGCTATTGGAGACTAGGCATTCTGTTATGCAACCAATAAAATCCTAGTGGATACAATATCTAAAGTGTGAAATGATTCAGGAGCAAGGAGAGATGCTCACCAGATGATGGCTTCAGGAAAGGTTTCAAGAAGGATCTAATACTTGAATCACACTGTAGAAAAAATATAGGCTTTCAGTAGACAAAAGCACACATAGGAAACAACACTAGAAAACTAGATAGGACGTAGAACGCTGGGTGTAGCTAAAGAAAAGGAAAGAGTCTAATTTGGCTAAAGCTAGGGTTTATGGGAGTGATTCATTGAACAGGAAACAGGAAATGTACTCAGAAAGTAGAATATGAAGGGCTGTGAATTCCAGGCTCTGCAAACTAGATTTTCCCCACGAATGATGGAGAGTCACTGAGGATGGTGGCTGCAATATTACCCTATCTCTTCTGGAAACTACTATCGCTACTATTGACCACTATACTCTCTCCTTCATTTGGATTTGCTTATTATTTAGAGGCATTGTTCTCAACTTTAGAAACATATTAGAATCTCCTGAAGGGTATGTGAATGTGTGTGTGATTTCAATATGGTGATCCTGACTTCCTTTGTTGACACACACAGATATACCCTTCGGGTGATTCTAATATGTTTATATATTATACATATATACACATATTTATGGCATATATATGGGACATGAGAAGATTATGTTGCTCTGAAGAAAGGCCTGGGTTTTTGTTTGTTTGTTTGTTTGTTTGTTTGTTTTAACTTGCTATTAAGCTCCCAGGTGATTTTGAAGTACCATCGTGTTTGAGAACTATAGACTTGGTCATTTAAAATTTTGAATATTTTTGGCTTACTTATGTGGAAAGTCTCCCAGTGTGTCAATCTGGAAGGAATATTGGAGATTTTCTAAGCAAACGCCTTAATTTTTGGCCGATCGCTGTCCCACGTACCTCTAAAATAATGCAAAAACATTGCAAACTGTACAAGGCTGCACAGATGTACTAGCTATTTAACATGCAACCATTATCATTATGATTGACGATTAAAAGGAAACATATAGAAACGAAATGATTTCTTCAATGTGAACGTGCACATTAGTATCAGATCTGGGACTGGAAACAAAGTTCGACAGCATTTATCTAGCATTATCTTCCCATTAAACCAAGTTGCCGATATTTTAGTAATATATGTTTCCCCAGATGTTCTGCAATTACTTTTGGTAGAAAACATGTGTTACACTTCTTTTTATCCTCCATACTCCAGCTGTGTAGTCTTTCTGGATAATTGACTCTTATATGATTAATTAGATCTCACTCAACCAGTGATTCTAAAATATGAACATACATCAGAATTACCTGAATCTGTGTTAAAATATGTATTTCTGGACCACTCCCAGAATTTCTGGTTCAAGAAGTCTGCAGTGGTGATTCTTGTAATTCATATTCATAAGACATTTTTACATGAAGTCTATGCTACTGAATTGGGGCCCACACTTTGAAAATGACCACGTTAGTCCAAATCCAGAGGTGCAATTTTTTATTTGAGAAGAGTCATTTTTCAGTTAAGTAAAACTGGTTTCTATCCTGTCACTGGCACTTTCTAGCTGTCTGACTTGAGCAAATTACCTCCTCTATATGAGTCTCAGTTTTTAAATCTGTAAAATAGAGCTGCTAATAAATACCTAAAACGTTTACTACTAAAGACTGCACAATGTGCCTAGTACACACATGCATTTGGTATGTGAAAGGACTCACTAGCTATTCATTTTCAAGCTCCTTTTCTTTTGATTGACTTTCCCTTGAGGATTTACCTTTTCCATAAAGACAGAAGTTTCCTGGCTCCAGTTGGAGACTCATGGCTCTTCTTGTAGCTGGCTCTTCTTCAATGAGCCTGAGTTTACACTTCTATCACCAGATTACTAAAACGCATATGGAGCATGTTTCTGGGAAATGTTATGCAAATCATTTCAAAGGGGAAAATATGATAGGCAAATCATGTCAATATTATCCTCAAAGTAGTATTTTGGAGATAAACCTATCCCATATGTTCTGTTTCACTTACTTTGGCATTTTTAACAGTTTAACCATAGCAGCTGCTCCCACTCACTAATTGCCTGCAACATTAAATAATGGATGCATGTCGGTTCCCAGACTTTTCCTTCTGTATCAACTTTAGGGTTTCCAGATATTTGAGAGTTTCCCCAGGTCGCTTCATTCCTCTTGTGTTAATGTCTGTCAACATAAAACTGAGCAAAAGATGGTATGTGAGAGATCAAGGTGACCTTTGGCAGGAGCCTTGGTGAAACCAGAGTAGTAACAGATGGGGTTCCAGACCCTGAGACAATCTTGCCCCAGACACAATCTCTCCGTGACTCAAAAGTCATTGACTAAGTTTCCATCACCACTCCTGGTTGACAGGTGATTTTTCCACGTGAATTTGCTGGGCCCTACTTTATCAGAAACTGTGTACAGCCACATACATTATTGTCCAAGCTAGAAACTTGAAATTTACTGTTGATTCTTTTTTCTGATCTCCTGTCTCTAAGTCCTATTAGTGTTCTCACTTAAATTCTAAACTTCACGGCTCCTTCACAAGCGACCATCTCCTCTAGCTAGAATCACTGCAATAGAATGCCAGCTAACATTCCCTGACTTATGTTCAACCACATCCCACCCATGTGTCCCCACAGTTGCAATGATCTAAGACACAAATTACAGCATTTCATTCTCTTGAACCCCTTTCCGGTGACTTCCTACTAGTCACAGAAACTAAGTCCATTCTCATCATCCTGACAGACTCTAAATATGCACTGTGCAATATGGTTGCCACTCAACACATGATTAATTCAATTATATTTAAGTTAATTAAAATTAAATAAAATTTAAAATTCAATTTTTCAATTACATTGGCCATGTTTCAAGTGCTCAGTAGCCATGCATAGCCAGTAGCTACTGTTTTGGACAATGAAGATATAGACTATTTCCTTCATCACAAAAGTTTCTATCGGGCAGTCCTGCTCTAAATGTTGAAAACTGGTTAATATTTTCTTTCACCTTATTATATTGCTACACTTGACCACCATATAGGAAAATGGTGCCTACAAACACTGCTAAAGAGATGTAAACTGATGTGAGCATTCTATAAAATAATAGTTCTCAATGAAATTAAAAATGTTTATAAACTTCGGAGAGCTCTCGCACAGACCCCAAAGGGAATGCATTCAAGGACGTTTATTGAAGCATTATTTTGTCCTAGCAGGGGATGAAAAACAACCTGTGTGTTTGTGACCAGGGGACTGAATCAGTAAATACAAAAAATACATACTGCAAAATACTATAAAGCAGTCAGAAGCAAGGGACTAAATGCACACATACCTATCTCGAAAACAGAGTGCTATATTTCTACTGTGGAATATTACTCAATAGTAACATAACAATTCGAAAATGACTAACACATACAGAAACTTGGATGGATCTCACAGATATTAAGTGGAGTAAAAGAAGCCAGACATAAAAGAGTACATACTGTATTATTCTATGTTTATGAAGTACATTGAACATGTAAACTAATCTGTGGTAATAGAAATCAGAGAGCAGTGGTTGCATCTAATTGGGGGGTTTACTATAAAGGGACAGAAGGAAATTTTTCAGGATGATGGAAATACTCTATGTTTTGATTAGGGTGTCCATTACATGGGATTATACATTTGTCAAACTCATTTAACTGTATGCTTAAGACCTGTGCATTTTACTGCGTGTAAATACACCCCAATAGAATTATTTTTTAAACAAAGTTTTAAAGTCAAAAAGATTAATTTCAGATGAGATATATACAGTCATGTATATATGTCTATAAAACCACAATATGTATTTTACAAAGATATGGAAAAGTACATGTATAACAAAAAATTTGAGGCAATATTTTTGTTGAGGATCAGGGGAAGTAAATGATCATAGGGATTAGGGATAAAAGAGACAAAAATTAGAATAAAGTAAACTGAAGAAGATCCTTAAATGGACTGGAGGTGATTGAGCCATGACCGGGGAGAAAAATCAACTAAATTCAACCCTCTGCACTTGAAACCAGTAAGACCTTCATTAGGAGAGAAAGAGTCTCTGTTTTCCAGAGAGACTAAAGTGGGATTTGTATTTCTGGCTTTGTCTCCCTCTTCTCATGGAGTACACTGCACTGCAGAAAGGAGAAATGAGGTAGAAACCGGAGGTAGTGGAAACAAGAGGAGAGACAGGATGGGGGAAACAGGAGAGCTGGAGATACAGGGGTTGGGGATAAGGACGGGCTAAACCGGGGAAGGAATGAAGCCTCTTGACATTTGAATCTTCCAGGTTTCTGAGCCAGCTCCATCTCTGGAATTTTCAGTTACATAAACAAATACATTTCCTCCTTTTTTGGCCCCCTAAGCTCTATTGTAGCATTTAATAAACTCTATTGATGAAATAGTCAAACACATACACAAGTGAAGAGATTAGTATAATTAACACTCAGTTTCAAACAGTTTTAGTATGTTGCTAATCTTGTCTCGTTCACCCCATCTGCCAGCTCAGCCTCCTCCCTACCCATGACACATACACACTATTGGATTGGTTTGAAGCTAATCTGGACATTTCATCATGTCAAACATTACCTATTTCAATATTTAGCTCTACATTTAAATATATATATAATGACAATGCCAAGATCACACCAAAAATCCCTTAATATTATCAAATATATACCCAGTATTCAAATTTCCTTGATTGTCTAATAAATATATTTTGACCACATTTTTTTCAAAGTAGGATCAAAACAAGATCTAAAACAATCTGGATGATATTTTTCTTCAATTTTATTTTTAATGTACAGGTTCACCATTGCTCTTTCTCTGTGTGTGTTTGTGAGTGTGTGTATGCACCTGAGTGTGTGTGCAATTTATTCGTTGAAGAAACCTGGCAATTTGTCCTGCATAATTTTCCTTATTCTGGAGTTTAATATTGTGTCTTTGCTTAATGTTTTACTTTGGTCCTGTATTTTCTATAAACTTATGAGGTTTGATTTAATTTTTGGCAAGAATACATTCTAGGAGGCATTTTATAGTTCCTGTTCCATTCCATGAGAAGATAATGTCTGAGTATGTCTCTTCTTGTGATATTAAGATTAATCAGTAGATTCAAGTGTTTCAGTCTAATACATCATTTTAAAGTTCTTCATTAGCATTTTACCTAAGATTTGAGAATCGATGGGTGCTCACTTTTTGGATTCATTATTTCATTAGGTGTGCCAAAACATTGACATACTATCCTTACTCCTATGTTTAATAGCTGCCATTGTTCCATAAAAATTTTTTTCTTCCACAAATATTTGGGTACATGAGATACAGTTTTTACGGGAAAGATGAATTAATGCTTGAGTCCTTCCCCTTGTTTAAAAGTTTTCAGAATAAGTTGACTCCTATAAAGGTGAAAAATGTGAGTTTGGGATTTTTGTTTAAAGATATCTTTATAAACTCATGGATTATAACATATTTGATATGTTTCAGTCTATTTTAGTTATTATTCTTTTTGGCCCAAACTGTGCCATTGTTGGCCAATGGGAGCTCCCGAGTCCTTTGACACATTCTCATTCACTGATAGACTTGCTTTCAAGTATGGTGAGATATCCCAGGCTCATCTCATATGTTTCCTGCCCCAGATCTGGAAGTAACTAGTCATTTTGTCAAGGTGGCCTTGTTTTTAGTGGGAACTGACATTCTGAGACCACAACCATCTGGGAACTCAGGGTGCTCATTGCTACTGGTTAGTACTACCCAGACATTGTTTCTTGCCCTTTGTGTGGACAGAGCTAGGAAATACGTATCTTTTTAAGAGAAACTATTTCACAAATTCATACTCTTTCTAATTCAAATTTAGGGCATCTGTGGTTTTGCTTAACAACTTGATTTTAAATCATCTCATTAGCTGAAAAATCTTGGTTTCTAAATACTTATATACGCTTTATCCAGTTATAATAGCTAATAGTTTTAGAATAAGAAAACCAATGTTATTACTATCAGTATGTTTAAATCAAGTTAATAAATATTTTTTTGCATTTCATTTTGTTCTTGTTACATATCTCCACTTTATTATCAATTAAAATAAGTCAGCCATGTAAGGCTATGTCACCAGCTTAATACACAAATCCGTTTGTTACGTTTTGCTTTTGGTTTTTATAGATGGCCATTTTTATTTTTTGATTTATATTTTAGAGTGACGTAAAATATTTACAAGGCTCCAAAATCAAATTTACAAAATGAGATACATTTAGAGAAATTTAGATTATATATGTAACCTCTGCCTGTCTCTGCTCTTCTCCCTAAAGGTGACCACTTTAATTTGTCTTCTTTTGATTCTCTTCCATTTTTATATACATACAATGTGGATCTTAGAGAAGAGGTATTGTGTGTTATACATGTTGTTCTGCACTTCGTCCAGCCTTATTTCAAGTATGAAGAATTTAATTATTCTATTTTACTGCACCTACTTCGATTATTTAAGTAAAAGCAGGGTATAATGTAAAGAAAGTTTTCTCAACGAAAGGCCCACATATTCTGTAACCAATGAGAAAGGGACTTAAAAAGTTAAGAAAGTACCTTTGAAGATGAACGTCTCTAACTATTAAGATTCACAGCAGAATTTCTTTCCTCTTTGGAGTTGAACAGATTGTGATGAGGAAAGTGTAGGTTTTACCAGTGGAAATGGCCTTGTGTGTATACAGAGCTGGGTTTGTGGACATTAAAAGCTATTTGACATGCACCGATCTTTTACGGGTAGAATTTGGGAATAGCAATTTCTTTCCCGCTTCTTTGATCTCTTTCCAAATCCCATGGAGGTATATTATGGCTGCAGAGAACTGTAAATGTTAGCAAGCAGCAATTTGAAAGCCCTAAAAAATGTAGTTGCAAAGGCAATTCAAACATCAGGTATCCTTCTCATCATCTGGACTCTGGTTTTAAAGCTATTGAGGGAGTTCTGTCAAATCTCAAACTGCATTGGATTGTTGATCTGGTATGAATACTCGAATTACCTTGGGTATCTGCATTTTCAATGCAAGAGAGCAGTTGTGACTTTCTTCTACCCTTTTCTTTAAAAAATATACATGCATGTACACATATACACACACACACATATAGACATAAATACATACATGCCCACACAGATGCACACACATATTTCACCTAAAAAGCATTTCTTTTTGAAGACAAACATGGCAGTTTTGAATAGGGGGGTGTAATCTCTACGCAGTTTAGATCTATATATCTCACGTCTGTGGTTCTTTCACTGAGGTGCATTTTTATACCCATTTGCGGTTGGAGAATCATGTTCAGTATGTTTGGGGAGGATGCTGCCAAGAAAGGGAGACATTGTACACCTCCTGCTACAATCACAGCGAGGAGACTGGAACATAATAAAAACGACAAAGAAAACAGATGAAAAATGCAATACCTTCTTTCCCTTTCCCATAAATAGTAGTGTAGAAGACAAATGTGTATTTTTAGCTGTATGACATAAATTTTAATTCACTAATATTGTGAACATTCAAATGTATATACATCGTGCATTCAGGCTTTCTAATTCTGTCGATATTCATTGGGGTTTCTCATCTTCTACCGGCTTGACTAATCCAATAGGGTCTGCGTCCACAAAAATGGAAGTTACTTACCTCAAGGAGACTGATGGGTGCGAAAGAGGGTGGCGGGAGGATCCGTTTTTCCTTAAAGATCATTGACGCTGATATTTAAGGACATTTTTGACCTTTCGGAATCAGTCACTGTCCTTCTGAAGTACATAAAACAGAAATTGATGTCAAACCAAATGGTTGTCTTTGTATAGTCGAACCAAGTCATTAATGACGCTAGAAGAGAATGAGTTGATGTCTATTGTGTCCTTTGGAATTTTAAACCTGCCTGGCTAAGTATGTAAGCAAAAAACGCCTTTTATACTTTGATCCGTCCGCATTCTACTCCAGCCTGTCCTTTCGACAACAACCTTAGCTCTCTAGAATTAAGGGAGATTTGCTCAAGAGAGACCACCGTCCTGAAAGACGGGGAGCCACATAACGTTCTTGCTCAGTGAACAACATGCTGTGTTATCTCAGGCCAGAAATTTCCCTCTCTGTATCTCCTTTACTTTCCCTATAAAACGAGAGCCTTGGAATAATGATCTCCATGCCTCCTTTCAACTCTGACATTTGGGGAATCTATGAAAATGCTCTAAAATATTAGAAGAGTTCCATTTCATTTAAACATCTGGCCACTTTAGAAAGGCTTTGCATATATATTGTATTTCACTTGCTAAATCGCCAAATAAACCTGACACGGGGGAGCCCCAAGAGGACCCGAGACCAAATTGCAAATGTCTGTCTGTGATGATGAAGGTCTTGTAATCTAAGCATTGATTCTAGAAAGCTGTTAGGTGTTTTTCAGAGTAACATAAGATTATAAAGTGATGTATTACCCACGAGAAATCCTTTCCCATTTACATTTCATTTTCCTCTGTGGTATTTAACTTATTTTTTTTTATTATGTGCAGCCATCATAAATATTTATACTGCAATGTATGATTGGTTAATAAAGAAAAATCAATGCTTGGTTTTTGCTGCCTAGAAAAAAGCTTGTGCTATACCTGATTCCAATCAAGAATCTCAAAAGAGCACAGGTGTGATAGGTATACAGATGGAAAAAGAAAAAAAATGTATATTTTTTTATTTTGTACATTATACCATGCATATTTTACACTTAGACACACACACACACACACACACACACACACACACGTACCCATACACAAAAGCTTTTGGTTTAAAATGGCATTTGTTTTGTTAGTATCCCTGAATTCAACCTAACTGTCCTATAATATCTATGAACTACAGAAAACGATGAACTTTAAAGAGTACAGAGAGCTATCATATGTTTATGGTAGCATTTGCCATTAACTATAAGGAAAATGAACTTGTAAGTGAAACAAAAGAGTTTGCCTAATCTGTGTCAAGTATTGTTTGCATGAGTGGGTTCCTGCTGAAAGGAGCACGCTCTTACTTTATAATGTGGATGGGGAGATGGACAGAGGATCAACCTCATTCAGATAATTTTAAAAAGTGCATGTGATAGAATCACCAAGCATCACTTAGATTGGTCAGGGAAGTTCTTGAGGAATGAATTTTTTAAGCTGCAGATTGTCAAGCAAATAGCTATAATCAAGTTGGGGGAGTAAGATTCACACAATACATATAAAAAAATAATATAAGGCAAAAAATGGTCAGTGTTCCAAAACTCTTGCTGTACTCAGTGGGTGGTTTATGGACCAGCAACATCAGCGTCACCTGGAAACTTGATAGTAATGCAAGATCTCAGGTACCACCCTGGATCTACTGCCTTTGAACATATGTCCAGATTCTTTTTATTTCATGAGTGTCAGAACAACACTGCTCTAAAAAAAGGGAATTCAAGGAAAGAGAAATCACCTCCAGCTTGCAGCTGGAAGGGTTCCTGGAGGAAAAACTTCCAGGCAGCCTAAAAAGATGCAGAGGGTGCAGCCACGCTTTGTTTACCGCTCCTCCTCTACCCTCTTCAGCAGGGCTCATGGCTAGCCCATCCAGCGAGAGTCATCAGGCTAGCAGAAGTTAAGTGTTTCACAAATCACTGAGGTATTTGGAAAGGATTACAAATTGAAATGGTACGCTTTGTGTGTGTTGACTTCTGAATGTGTGACTCTGGAAAGACTCAGCCAAAATGGATCATTTTTCACCTTCCACTTTACGTCATATAAGAAGAATTTCAGTGCAGAATATAAATGTGTGTGTGTGTGTATGTGTGTGTGTGTATGTTCTGTGATGTGAAAGAAAGAGCATAGAATTGGAAGTCAGATGGATCTCATTCAAATAATTTCACTTCCCTCTAAGCCTCAGAGCTCTCACCCATAAAACGGGATTAATAAAACCTACCTTTCAAGGTTGTTGGAAGAGTTCAACGCGATGAGGAAAAGTCATCTAGTTTCATACCTAACACTTTGTAAGTGCTCAACAAATGCCAGTTACCTTCCATGCAACAAAAACAATATATTATCTAGACCTCTTGTTCTACGAAAAAAAATACTTAGACATATTATTTCTATAACTAGGTGATGCTACTTAGAATCACTTCATTACAAATTATGAGAAATAAATAAAATTTCAAGACATTATTATCATTCAGGCATTGGATAGATTTTATTTGGACAAATGTATAGTATAAATAATAAACACATAAGTTAATATGCACTGAGAAAATCCACAGATCTCTTGCCATCGTACCATAATTCACCTTGAGAAAGGAACAGGAGGAATAATGCTCTGTCAGCTCCTAGGTTAATTACTAGTCATCATATTGGCTGTTTTATGAGAAAAATGTGTAATATAATTGTCACATGTTAAAATTTAACTTTGCTAATGACCTTTTAAGAAGATCTTTGTTAATTACTTAATTTGCCTGGCAAATTAGGCTGATTTAAGACTCCAATATGCCTGCTGCACCTCCACATAGTTTAAATTTTTCAAAATCTATGTAAAAATGCATTGGCTTTACTTTTTCTTTATGGAGGTACAATTGATTATTAGATTCTACTCCATCCCCAACCAAATTCATCAATGACATTTGATGAGGCACAAAGAGTGGCAGGACTTTGGAGAAGGCCACCAGGATCTAAGCTAATTGAATATTGCTACCAAAACAAAGGAATCATGAGACTTGAATGCATTAAAATTTGGTGCAGAGAAAAGGACAGCAACATAGCCAAGAACAAGGAAAAAAGTGAGATAAGAATTGAAGGAGCAAACTTAAGCACGCTAGTCTGCCTCATTTGCCTGTGTCCAGCCAGCACTGTCTTAGACTTCAAAGAGTGAAGGTCTTTATGAAAAAAAGAAGAAAAATAATAAACAGTCTTTCATCTGTTGTCAGCAGTGGTTAAAAGGGAGGGAGTAGTGGAGTTTTCCTGGTAATGTATATTGAAAGACATATGAGAAGCTCCTTTTCTTTCTTTCTTTTCCTTCCCTCCCACCCCACCTTCCACCCCTGCATAACAAGATAGCAGCATCTTGAAGTGGTTTCTTTTGCGGTGTTTTTCCTTATAAGAAAGGGAGGAACATTCTTGGTATCGTAGCCTCATCTGAGGTATCACAGGAAGCATTCCCCTCCCCACTGCCATTGCCCCACCTTCTCACTGAAATATTTAAAGCATATGCTCATCTTAGGCCCACCGTCTCCTAGACTGAAATAGAATACAACCAATGGGATAAAAGGAGAAGTTTTCTACACAGCAGAGCAGGAGATCTGAGCTGGAGGCTGGGGCCTGGCTCACCACTAAACGGTGGTATGACTTTGGAAGATTCTCTTTCTTCTTTGCTGTAGTGTCCTTGTCTGACAAAGGAAGGGAGAAGATAAGTTCTAATAGCTACTTGAATTGCCATAGGATAAGCCTACAAATATGTGACTGGTGTCTCAGCTTTGCTGTAGAGGGGTTTATAGCGTTTAGCAAAGCAAATTTTATACTGTCTTAATCATTAAAAGCCCACTCTTTGGGATATTTTAGACTTGAGTTTTAATTCTGAGCTCATAATTTAGGCAAATTAAATAATCCTCTGATTGCCTTATCTGTAAGGTGTAGACAATATTATAATATTCTGAAAGTTGTTTTGGTGAAAATTAAATAACAGAAACACACTGCTTGGCATAGAATAAGTCTCTGATAAAAAGAATCATTTTACAGAACTCTTTTATTTGGGACAGTGTGAGTATGTGAGCTCTGGTGCTAAACCAGCTATTTTACAACCACGAAATAACAGTACCTAGATAAAAATCTAGATCCTTGACGGCATGATCCTTGATGACCCTAGAATTATCAATTATCAGCCTTCTAGATAAAAGAGCTAATTCCTGTATTGTTTTAACTATTTAAGTTATTATGTATGAAACGTCCAATTTCCTTAAGTACTAAATTTGACAGTTGATATCTCTGACATTTCACTCTGACACTTCTTGTTTTATTTTTATTGTGAAGGTATATCCTCATCCTTTCAAATGCATGGTTGGCTTGTAATTATCTTTCAAATTTTTTTACAGCAATTTTTGTGAAACTATGGATAAGTCAAAAATTTGTGTTATTTTTTAATATGAGTTCTGTCGTGGAACCAATGCAGTGTAGACAGCTCAAAATATCAATGAAGTGTTTGAGAAGAATGTGGCTAATGAATGCATGGTATGTGAATGGTTGGAAAAGTTTGATTCTGGTGATTTTAATCTTGAAAATGAGCCACATGGGCCACCTGAGACCAAGGTGGCTAATGATGAGCTGAAAGCTATAGTGGAAGCAAATCCATCTCAACCTATGCATGAATTATCTGCAACAAGGTTTGACATTGCTATTCCAACAATATTGGACCCTTTGAAACAAATTGGCAAGGTAAGGAAGCTGGATAGATGGATTCCACATGAATTAAATGAGTGTTAGAAGAGAAATAGTCTCAAAGCTTGTCTTTCTTTGCTGTCATGACATAGAGGCGAACCATTTCTATGTGTGATGAAAAATGGATTCTTTTTGACAATTGCAAGTGTTCAGCACAATGGTTGGATAAAAATGAAGTGCTGAAACACAGTCCAAAACCGAATATCCATCAAAATAAGCTAATGGTGTGTTTGGTGGTCCGGCTCTGGTATTATCCACTACAGCTTCATGAAATCTGGTCAATCGATTCCAGTGGATGTCTACTGCAACCAGTTGGATGACATGATGAGGATACTTGTGATTAAGCAGCTGAGATAGGTCAATAGAGACAGGCCAATCCTCTTGCAAGACAATGCTCAACCACATCATACAAACAACAATGCTCATACTACAGAAGCTGGACTTGTACTTGGAACATCTTTGTCATCCACCGTATTCACCAGACCTTGCACCAACTACCACTTCTTCCAGGCTTTGGACCACCTTCTTGCAAGGAAAAATACTCAATTTTCAACAAGCTGTGGAAAATGCCTTTCGTGATTTCATTGCCATTTGCTCTCTAGGCTTCTGTGCTGCTGACACAAACAAGCTGCTGTTAAGATGGCAAAATTGTGTTAATAGTTTAAGTGCATACTTTGATTAATCGTACTGTTTCTTGTTCAAGACATAATAAGCTACACTTTTGATTAAAAATTGGACATTTCATATTTAACTACCTAACAGGACTTTGACAATACAGAATAAGTGCTTAATTGTACAGAGGGGATGGAAAAGAGTCAGGTATGGACTTAAAATTGTAAGTATGGTCAGCCTTCTGTATCTGTGGGTTCCATATTTGTAGATTCAACCAACTGTAGATTTAAAATATTCAAAAATAAATTGCATCTGTACTGAACATGTACAGGCTTTTTTGTCATTATTTCCTAAACTGTAGAGTATAACATCTATTTATATAAAATTCACATAGTATTAAGTATTATAAGTAGTACAGAGATGATTTAAAGTATATAAGAGAATGTAGGCCATGTGCAACTACTACACCATCTTACATCAGGGACTTTAGCATCATTGGATTTTGGTATCCCATGGGAGGTCTTGTAACCAATCCCTCACGGATACCAAGGAAAGACTGTATTCAGAATGGCAATTGTAATGTAGGTGCTGTGCTGAGGCATTTTTCTGCCTTTCTCCAACTTGACTGTGAGCTCCTTGGGGCCATTAATGATCTCTGTCACCCATGCCCAGTGCCACAGATGACACTTCATAAAACTTCTGATCCATTGACATTATTAAA
The DNA here is from genome assembly GCA_963575035.1 of Avahi laniger. Taxonomy (NCBI): domain Eukaryota; kingdom Metazoa; phylum Chordata; class Mammalia; order Primates; family Indriidae; genus Avahi; species Avahi laniger. Next base: position 4,068 of record CAUYSK010045598.1, on the reverse strand, counting down.
CTTACCTCTACAGTGTGATTTTATTATGACTTATGATGGAAAGGGGGTTATATAAATCCTCGGCTAAATTCCCAGTCATTAGGCCTTTCTTACTGTGTCACCTTAGGGCTAAGTCATTAGACCCCTCTAAGCCTTAGTTTCCTCACCTATAAAATGGTGACATTACCTTATATGTCTCAGGGATAGGAATTCAAATATATAAAGGGAGGACAAGATGTTAACAAATGTTATAAATTTGTAAAATGTACCCTTTACTCCCATTTTAGTTATTACCTTGAATATGGCCATTGGCACAAACTAAAAAAATGAATGTCCTCTTCCAAAGCTGCATCTCAAATGTCTGAGATGTGGGCATCATGGTACATTCTCCAGCATATTTGGAGGTTTTGCTCCAAACATGTGGTTGTTTTATGACTTTAATCCCAATTTTGAATTCCAAAATGCCTCACCCAATAAGTTTTCTTTATCCAAAAATGCTTTGAATCAGACCAGATAAGAAAAGCATGAGTCTGGAGTGTAATCCTTCCAGTTATGTTTTGACCTCTCTTCTGCATCTACTAAGAGTTCAACAGTCCCTTCTCCACTGAAACGAGAGGGCTGTACCATAAAGGTCCAGAGATTCCTTTATTTCATCGTGGTAAAAACACTGCAGCAAATGAGCTGGGCTTAGGTCCCCACTTCAATACATTGTAACTATGGTGCACTGGTCAGGTAACTCATTGATCCACTGCATTTTCATGAATAAAATAGCATAAAAACATACAGGCTTGACATGGGAACAATATAAGATCATGCATGTGAAATAAAGGTCCGGGTAAACAAAAAAAGTTCTGTACAATGTCATCAGTACCCAAATCACATGATTCATGAATCATTTCAGTGGTCTGTGTCTTCTTTTTTTTTTTTTTTTTTTTTTACAAAAAGCAACTGGAGCAATGGCTCACAATTTATTTGGGTGCTTCCCTGATTTTTTCCAAGGAAATTCATTTTTAGAATTCTTGCTTGTGTAATGGAATCAACTGATTCAGAAATAGCCTTCAAAATAGCAATCAGATAGAAGCTGTGTTCTTTTAATTCATTTTCTTATCCATTATCTGTAGAATCTCTCTGTCGAGGAAAACCTTGAGACTAGGAGGTAAGCTAAACAAAGAAGAGTATATAGAAGATGTGATGTGAAGAAAAGCAAAGGCATTTTTTTTCCTAAGGATGCTGTAACAAATTACTATACATTTGGTGGCTTGAACCAACAGAAATTTATTCTCTCATGGGTCAGTGGCCAGAGTCTCAAATCAAGGTGTCAGTAGTGTTGAATCCTCCTGGAGGCTCTCAGGGAGAATCTGTTTTGTGCCACTCTCCTGGCTTCTGGGGCCTGCCAGCAATCCTTTCTATTCCTTGGCTTATAGACACATCACTCCAGTGTCTCCCTCCATCTTCACATCAGCTTCTCCTCTGTGTGTCTGTGTCTTTGCTTTTATCTCCTATAGACATTTTTCATTAGATTTGGGACCCAGCTGGGTAACCCAGGATGACCTCAGATCAAGATCCTTAACTTAATTACATCTGCAAAGACCCTCTTTCCAGATAAGGTCACATTTACAGGTTCCAGGAGGACTTTGCTTTTGGGTTCCACTCAACTCATTATAACAGGCTTACAGTTAAACTAACCTGGCTTCGAATCTCAGCTCCTGTACTAACTACACAATGCGTACTCTCTCTGCCTTCACATCCTCACTGGCAAAATGGGGCCACTTTGATGTGCATTTTTATTGTACATTAAAAGAAATGATGTATGTTGAGTGCCTCCCATATAGTAGTTGCTCCATACATGATACACATACATGATTTACTTTTTTAAAAGTAAATCCTGGCCTTAGCACATTTAATATTTATGAAAATGAAGGCCTAGCCAAAGGAAGAAAGATACACTCAGATTTAATAGAAACAGCCCTGAACTGGGTCTCATAAGTTCTTTTCCAAGTTCTACCACTAACCAAGTTGTTGTAACACCTTCGAACAGTTCTAAGTCCCTCTTCATGGTGGTGCAAATCTCATCCTCTCCATCTGTGCATTGTGTGGGGTGAATTATGGAACCTTTGATTTGCGTCTCCCTTTCTGACATGTTGGAGTTTTACAAGTATAAAATTTAACATTTTCTTGGGAGTAATTGGGTGACAAAGCGCCAAAAAAAAAAAAAAATTAAAAAACTAAAAATCCAATAAGAAACAAATCTCTGGCTTCTCTCTTGACTTCATTTAGTTCTGGGGATTTGTTTTTAGGGATAGATTTTGCTTAGGAGCTACTCCCACCCACTTGTAGACAGCACAGCAAGCTGGCTAAATTGAAACTTTGGGGACAGCTCTTACCTTTCTAGACTTTCAACTAAGACCCATCCCACTCCTACCCTGCCTTCCACCACCAAATTACTCAGACGTTGCTGTTCTAAGATCCAGCACTGCCTTTGAGAAATGTCCAGGCTTGCCTTCCTGGGCAGATGAAGGCTGGAGGCAGGAGGAACACAGGGGTGATCTGGACAGCCACAAAACTATACATCAACCAAAGCTGGCTGTATAATTTGTGAGTCCCTTATTCAAAAACCCTGAAAAAGATGCCATTAAAGGTACTAAAATGTAACCTTGTCCTTTCTTCGACAGTCCCCTCTCAAATTGTCATGGTGTTTTGTGTTTGCTATTGTCAAAAGATAAAATTACATCAAATTTAATTTAAAGATCTTAGTTGGCTTTTTTTGTGTGTGATTCTAGAATTGGGCAACTCCTCGTTTTATAAAATAAAATGCATGCTCTGATGAGTTGAGCAGAAGAGAATAGCTTTACAGACAGAAAAGGGTTGAGGAAAGCAGAAACAGAGAACAAAAAGCGAGTTGGTCATTTTGAAATTATTTTCCTTGTGAAAGTTAAAGCAGAAGTGGTTTCCTTATCATGTGGCTAAAACTGGCCTGTTTGGGGATTTGGTTATTATCTCTTTTTCTCCTGATTTCTTGGAAGGCCAGATAAACTACTTAGTTTTGGTTTGGTGGCGTGGAACTGCAGCTTGAGTAGCTCCATCTTGGTTTGGTCTGTTGGGGGAGTACAGGAGCTCAGTCAAAACCAGTGACCTTCTTTAAACTTTATTAAACACTATTAAATGTCACCCTGTTTCTGGCTGGAGGGACTTACTGGGCTAGTGCAGACTCTCCCAGGAGTCCAAGGTCCTGCCCCATGATTCGTTGTATGCACTTGGCTACCTGGTTCCCTTTCCCATCAGCCTCCAGCCTGATGTGGAATGGCCTGGCTGGGAGCTCACAATTCAGTTGCTCCTTTTCAGGGCTCACTGCTCCAACCCACTGGAACAGATGACTACTAAAGAATTGTAACCTTCACACACCTGATACCTGGTTCAGAGGTCGAGGAGAGGCTCATCTCCATCAATGACTCACCTGATAAGGCACTGATTGTGGGACCTCCAACCTGTGGCAGGGAAAGTTGCTGCCATGCCCTCCCGGAGACATGCAGCATGTAGGCCCAACCCTGATCCACCCTCCCTATGCCATGGGCACCCCCACTACAGATGGATGGGACAGTGAAACATAGGCCTCTCACCCCTTGCTGACATTAATGAGGTCCTACAATCCTGGGTGGAGGGCAGCAAAAGTCACAGAGTGAGGGCAGAGAGGGGAAGGCTGGCTGGAGTCCCAGGCACCAGGAGACTCAGAGCGGGTGGCTGAAACCCTACCCAGGGGAGGTGGGAAGGTAGCAGGTGATAGGATCCAGAGGAGCAAGACTCCAAGTTCTGACACACGCTCCATTGTCTTGTTGGTATTCACTTCCACAGTGCAAGTTCAAACAAGACAATTAGGGATTTCGAGACAGTGACAGTGGAGAATTAAGCCCAAAGCATGGGGTCCTTGTGAGTGCAGGTCCTGTGTAGCTGCACTGGTTCCATGCCTATGGAGCCAGGTGTAGGTGCTGCATAAGCATAGAAATATGTCAGGCGCCTGTAATCCCAGCTACTCCAGAAACTGAAGTGGGAGGATCACTTGAAGCCAGGAGTTTGAGACCAGCCTAGGCAACA
>CAUYSK010045597.1:0-11088 GCA_963575035.1 Avahi laniger | reverse complement strand
AGTAGCTGGGACTACAGGCATGCGCCACCATGCCCGGCTAATTTTTTTCTATATATTTTTAGCTGTCCAATTAATTTCTTTCTATTTTTGGTAGAGATGGGGTCTCGCTCTTGCTCAGGCTGGTCTCGAACTCCTGAGCTCAAACAATCTGCCCGCCTCAGCCTCCCAGAGTGCTAGGATTACAGGCGTGAGCCACTGTGCCCGGCTAAGGATTATATATGTTATATATAAAATTCATATATTATACATAATTTAAGATGCAAATATGTCTTAGCTTTAACTTATATAACTGTATATGTTACATGTGTGTATATTAAATACATGTGTATGATATAAATGTATAATATAACTTTTAATGAAGGAATTTTTAATGGTGGGGACAGTGGTAGGTGAGAAAGAGTCCAAACAGCTGTAAACAAATTTTTAAAGCTGATTTTGAAAGTGGTTCTCTTATTGCTGTGACTAGGTCAGTAGACTCAGGTCACAAGTATAAACGTATTTCTTAAAGAAGCTGAGCTCACTGAATGCTCCTTACTCCACAAATGGTTGATTTGGATTTGCTGGGTTGAAGTTATTTTTAGGATTACTAGTAAAAAATTTGACGTACTTTCAGACTGCAGCTAGAAGAGTGAAGTTTAGGATTAGTAATTAGCCAATCAGTAGTTAACATACCCATTATTTTTATTTTGTTTTTCTTAATTGGAGCAAGTTTTCTCTGTCCCCTGCCCAGTATGCAGAAATAAAGTTGGTGAGGACAAGAAGTGGGAAAAGAAAAAAAAGTCCCAATTATTAACCTTGTATTTGTGTCTTTTCTCTTGAATCCTCTTCTTTTTCCCAGTAAGAGAATGCCATGTCCTCTCATTGGAATTTTGGAGCCTTTCTCCAGTTTTGTTATTGGTTCAGAGATAGCCCAGAGTCAAGCAGTTATTTGGACAAACCATTTGCTTCTCATCAAGTCATCCAGACCTATCTGCAGTGACACTTTGGCAGGGCCAAGTGGGGAAGGGTGCATAGTCCCGTCAGGAACGATGAGCCCAGTGCTGCGAAGAGAGCAGGGCATCGCTGGCTTACGTGAACTCACACGCATGCAGCTGCTTCCCAAAACAGCGTGAAGAAAACCAGACGCACCCTGTTCTCTTCCGTGAGAAGCGGGCAGGTTTGTCTCTTGGATGTGTATGGCAATCAGAACTTTTAGGCAGAAGATAATGAAAGATTTAATGTTTTTCTTCTTTTAAAGATTATTTAGGCATATTAAGCTAAAGAAGTGAAATTTTGGATAATTAACAATCTTTATTTTATTTACCATTTATCATTTATCATTTTTTTATTATTTATCACCTTGTATTATGGCATGTTGTCAACAAAATTCCACCCCACCACCATTAAGATTTATTCTTGTTTTCCCCAGAACATTGTAAGTTTAGCACATACTGAAACTTCAGTAATTGGGAGGAAAAATGGAGAAATCCTTGCATTGTCCTGGCCACAGGGACATCAGGGTTTGACTTCTAGAATATGTTCTTACAAACTGACCAGGATCTAGTCAACTTCAAAAGTAGTAGCATCTCCCACCGGCCACTCTGGTGCTTGAGCCAAAGGGTAAGTGCTGACTGTATCTGGAACAGGATGTCCCAGTCAAGCTGAGGAAGGTCTAGGATGTGGTCATCAGAGCAGGGTTTGAGGCAGCGTGTGAGGCCCAGGAGTGAGCTGTGGGCCACTGTTCTCCCTGGGCTACCAAAGGAGCCCCTGCTGAAGTAACTGCCCTTGAAACCTCTCGCCCACATCTGGCTCTCCTTCCCTTTCCCCCCTGCTTCTTCCACCGCCTCCCACTCCCACCCAAGCCCTCCTCCTGCCTCCACCAGACCCAGTGGGGACAACTTCTGAAGAATCCCAGTTGCTTCTCCTCGCTGGGGTCTGTCTCTGTAATCCTCACACCTGGAGGGTCCCATGTACTCCTTCTCCTTTGCTGGAGGCTTCTCCTTATCAAGCCCCACCCTGCAGATGCTGCATGCCTTGCAGAATCCAAGTCCCGCCACACCCGTCACACCAGCGTTTGCTGCACACTGAGAGGAGTCCCCCTGTGTCTTGGCGGGTTGGAGGTGGTAGGTGGGGGAAGCTCTTGCCACTGAACTGGGGACAGTGAGAAGGTTTGAGTTCCTGCCGCACTCTGTTGAAACTCGTGATGGGTTTTCTCAGAAGCAAAGATGATGAGGTTCTAGAATATTGCTAGTGGCATGTTATTTTGACTATGTGATAAGCATCATTGACTGTGGTAGCCTGATATAACCTATTTCCAGAGGAAAATCTATTTTGGGGTCTCAAGGATGTCTTAAAAATGAACTTTGATTCTACAACTGCTTGGGAACTGCCTGTTTCTCAAGTTTCCCCAGGAGCTTATTGTTTTTCTACATTACGATTCTGAGCTGGTTCTAGTTTCATGATTAGTATAAATCAGAGTCAAATATCAGGATCCTAGAAGTGAGTAATGCTGAAAAGAGAAAAAGTTTTCCTGAAAACACCTTTCCAGAAAGCAACCCATAAGCTGGATTCCTTATTCTGAACAACAACTCAGAACATTCTGACTTTGGATTTGATTCCTGCCTAGAATATACTGGAAGAGGGAAATAGGATAGGGAGTTGGGGGTCAGCCCATCTGCACTGGCTGTGCACCTGAACCCAAGGTTTCAGTAAGTTTCTTCCTCTGCCTCCTCTGACATCTGCCCTCTCTGTCCATGTTCTTCTCAAGGTATTGTTACTAGAATACATGTGAGTGTTACATGATCCAAAGAACAAAGATGTTGAAATATCTCTTTATCAAAGCATTTTTCCCTAATTCTTCCTAGTAGGATCTAAGTGATAAGTTGTTTTTTGAATGAAAGAGCTGTGATAATCAGTTTCCTTAAATTGACTCCACCCCGGCAAACTTGGCTTGAGACGTGGGGTGAGTTCTGAGGGATGGTTAGATTCAATTCATATTTTCTTACAGCTTGCTCTCCTTTTTTGTCCACGTCACCTCCTTTGCAATGTCATTAAATCATCTCTGTCTTTCTTTCATATTTTTTTCTGGCTGTTCAGTTTCCTTGCTGACACTACTACCCGTCTGAGCAATTCCACCGTTTGCGGCACCAAGAAGTAAACTGGCTCCTTGGTTAGCACTCTGAACTTCGGAAGATTTTTGAAGTGCAAAGGAACAGGAGTACTACCATACTACTACATTATTAATAATAGTGTTGTTTTTCTTGTACCCTTGAAATATAGGTGAGCTTCTCATCATCCAAGAAAATTCGCAGGCCGCAAGTGTCTTCCTTCTCATTTTCACTGCATGGTGCTCGGTTAAGTCTTATCTTGGGATAGTGAACCTAGACTGCAGAAAAAATGAAAAGCAAAATAAACAAAGAAGCCGCCAACAGCAAAACAAAACCCTTGCAAGGCTGCCTATGGACTCTCTGCTAAGCTCTGTTCCATGCATAACCTCCTACTAGGGGATGCAAGTGGGGGTGGGAAACTGTTCAGTGAAGATCAGAAGTTGAAGCTCGAAGCTACTATTAAAAGGCAGGCCTGTCTTTGACATTTTTGTTTTCCTCCCGGGACCTTTCACAGTATCTCTCATTGCAAAAATGACTCTGAATAAGAGGCAATAATTATCACAATGGATATTTAATATTTATCATGTTAAGTTCCTAATAACCTTTAATCATTGTAAATCATGTAAACTTATTAAGAATCCCAACAAATTCGTGAGGAAGCATTTCCTAAGATGATTTATAAAACTACAGAGACCATGAAATTTCAACAACTCATTCCATGAAGTGAAAATAATTTAAAAACGAATATAAATGAAAACAAATATGGTGTCTGGTTGTGACTTAAGTGGAATATTAATGAAAGTTACTTGATGTTATTTGTTAAGTCATGAAAAAATAACTTCAGGTTTTTATTACTAACAAAGCAACTTTACTCATTATTCATGATTCTGAAAAGCTTGCTTGCAATGTCTCAATGGCTTTCTGGTCTGTGATATTAAAATTGAAAGATCATTGCCTGTGGACATGAAACTTTTGTTTTGTTTTTTGACTGGCCACTAACATAGGACAGTGACTGGAAATCTCTTGATTTCAGAAACCAAGCAGGTGGAAGAGGGGAAGGGAGGTGGGTAAATTCACACCTAAGCGGCACAGTATGCACTATCTGGGTGATGGACACACTTATAACTTTGACTCAAACTGTGCTAAAGCAATTTATGTAACCAAAATGTTTGTACCTCTGTAATAGTCTGAAATAAAAAAAGAAACATATAAAAGGGAAATAAAATTTGAAATTAAAAAAATAAATTGAAAGTGAGGATATGCAAAAAATAAAAAGAAAAGGAGCAAGTTCAAATGCAAGAATTGATGGATCATATAATAGGATATTTGAATTCTTACTTTTTCTTATTTGTACGCTCTGATTATTTAAAAAACTCAAAATCTTGCTACTCTCCTTTTCACTTTTGAATGATAGTTCCTGCTCCCCTCTGCGTGCTGCTCCAGTATTTTATTTGCAGGAATGCTCCATGATGGATATGTATGTTTTTTCTTAGAGAAAAGTTCCTTCACATCTCAAATTCCTGGGTAAAATCAAACACTACCTCTCCAGCTTGTCTGTGAATGACAATTATAGATCCTCATGCCCAGTTAGTCCTGCCCACTATCTAGGCAGATGTCTTCTAAATATCTGGGTTTTATGTAGATACAACTTATCTAAATAGTGGCCTGACAGGACACAGACTCTTTTTTAAAAATTCCATTTGCATTTTATTTCTGATTACAAAAATTATGGCAAGAAATTTGGAAATTTCAGAAAGTTTCGTGAAAATAAGAGTCAGGAGAAATTCTGTCATCTGGAGAGAGATACGGCTAGTATTTTGTATGTTTTGTATGTTATTAATTCCTTTTTTCCTTTTAAATATTTATTATCACAACTAATACATACAGGATTGCCAAATAAAATAGAGGCTGTCCAGCTAAATTTAAATATCAGATAAAAAATGATTAATTTTTTGATATATGTATGTTCCTTACACTAAAAAGTATTCATTGTTTATCTGATATTCCAATTAACTGGACATCCTATATTTTTGTTTGCTAAATCTGGCAATTCTAAACATATGCTCATTGCAGAAATCTGTATATTTATACACACAAGAAGAAAGAAAGAAATCGCCAACATTCTCACTTTCTCATCACCCTTGATTCCTTTCCTAATCCCTTAATATAATTGGAGCTGATTTGGGTGTTTCCCAAACAAATTATTGTAAATGACAATGTTTTTAAACTGATTATTTTCAATAAGTAATATCAGCATCTTTACCTCCTTTCATTTTTCCTTCTTCCTCTGGAGACACCTCTTTAAGACGAATATGGATAAAGCCCAGAGCAAAGAAAGCCAGAAATACTGATGGAGCTATAGATTTTCAGCTTGCTAAAAATCTGCTAAAATATTGATAGGAGACCAGGTTGCAGATAACATTATTTTCATCTTTAGCAGCTAGGAGACTGGCAAGGATGGCACTTGCTCACTGAAGGGTGTGTGTGTGTGTGTGTCGGTGTGCGTCTCCATTCCTCTGTCTGCCCGGAATATAATGATGGAGCAGAAAAAGAAACACATGCTGCAGCCCAAAAAATTCAGCAAGTTTCCCTCATTGCTTATCTCTTGCTGCATCTAAGCAAGTTATCCACTAGTTCTGCTAAGGTAAAATTGTAGAACGAGCATTGACTTTCTACAGATTTTTTATGCTGCTTCTGATACCAGGATACTCACGTGAGTGGTAGGTTGTGCATATATGTCAAAGGGTGTTCAGAGAACAACCCGTGGGGTAGAGATGACTTTTTAGACAGCAAGCTCTAATGTAGACAGAGCACATTTTCCAGGATTTCTATGTAGTGTCTGAGCATAGCAAGATATCAACACTATTTCAATCACTATTTCAATGAGGAATGTGTAATTGTTTTTGAGTAAGGAATAATGGTAAAGCAGGTTTCTATCATTTGTTAAACAAGGAGAGGATTTCTAGGGAGGTGTTTGACGCTTCTCTTCTCTTCCTCTGTCCCTCCCCCAGAGCAAGAACAAAGGTATTGGATTACCCCCAAGGGCAAAGGTATTTTGTCACCTGGCAGGATCTCGGAGAAGATTTTTTTTTTTTTTTTTTTAGACAGAGTCTCACTCTATTGCCCTGAATAGAGTGCCGTGGCTTCAGCCTAGCTCACAGCAACCTCAAACTCCTGGGCTCAAGGGATCCTCCTGCCTCAGCCTCCCGAGTAGCTGGGACTACAGGCAAGCGCCACCATGCTTGGCTAATTTTTTCAATTTTTGGTTGTCCGGCTAATTTCTTTCTATTTTTAGTAGAGACGGGGTCTTGCTCTTGCTCAGGCTGGTCTCGAACTCCTGAGCTCAAGCAATCCTCCCGCCTCGGCCTCCCAGAGTGTTAGGATTACAGCCACCACGCCTGGCCTGGGAGAAGGTTTTATTCCTTGTGATAGTGTAGGGGTTAAGGGCTTGACCCCACAAGGGTTTGATCTCTCTTTGGCCCTTCTGACTCCCTTGGACTTTTCACTCTTACCTGAAGGGCCAGCTCTGCTCTAGGCCATGGGAACAAACTCTCCCATTGACTTCTCTTTTGGCCTTTAGCCTAATGAAAGGAACCCTCCTCTGCTTGCTGTGGCTGCTCTTCAGGCTTGGATCTGAAGGATAACCAGATGGTTAACTTTCCTTTAAAATGCCATAAGTACAAGACAGGGCTTATGATTAAACTGTTGAACTCTTTTTATCCATCTGCTGGCCGACCTCAAGTTCATGCCTAGTTAAAGAGACCTTTCTCCCGTCTAGGCAGGCATCCAAAAGAAGATTCCTTTCGATGGGTCTCCTCAACTCAACATCTGGTCAGGGTCAGAAGTAACCCTTCTTTATGCCAGGCACAGAATAAGTTGTTGGACAGAAAACAATGAAAGTCTCAGTACTTGCCCTCAAGGAGCTCATCTGGTGAAGAAAAGAGACAGAGAAGAAACAGCTGCAATATAGGAAGTGTGGTGGAAGACTATGACCATGGAGATGGAAGGCGTGTGTTTGTGTGTGTGTGTGCGTGTGTGTGCGCGCGCACGCACGTGCTGGAGAGCCGTGAGGTGGTTTGCTGGAAGATGTGCTATTTAAACTGAGCCTTGAAGACCTGTGAGATTAAGCTAAATAGCAGTATTATTCCGGGAAGAGCATTGACAATACACAGAGATGAGGAGACGGCACATTTGCGGAACTGCAGGTCAGTATGTCTGGATTTTGCAGCAGAGGGAAAGATAAGTGAACAGGACTCTGGGAAGGAGAGCAGGGACCAGCATGAAGGGCTTAGTGGGCTTTGCTAAAGGCACTGGGTGTGTACTGGGAACCATGGCAAACCACTGAAGAATGTTAGGAGAGTGTCGTAACTGGACTTAAACCTTCAACAACTCTTATTTGCAACAGCAAGAGCAAGAGGCTGGGGAGGGGTAGACAGAGGTAAGAAGACCAGTTAGAAGAAGCAAGATAGGAGTGAGGTAAGGCAGTGATGATGGGGACAGACACAAGCAGTACTTGCAACAACAGGATTAAGCAGTACATTGGGGAGGGAAGCCAAAGGACCCCCAAGTTTCTGGTTTGTGACGCTGGGTGGATGGTGATATGATTCATTAAGAAAGAGGAAACAGGAGGAGGGACTGACTTAAAGTAAGGTTTTGGGACTTTGAGTTTGAGGCTTGTGAAATATTCAGATAAGGCTTTGAATGTAGAAGGGAAAGAGAAAAATTTGAATGTTGTATTGACCCTAGGACCTATCCGTGGTGTTTAGGAGTCTCTGTAATAGGCAGGAAAAAATGTCAATACATTATTTTAATATTATCTTATATATAGTTTTATGGATATTTATAGATTTTTGTAGAGATTTAAATATTTTTATTTTTAGTATCTCACAATTGTTACAACCATTCTGAAAGTTGGTAAAGGCACCATTAATCTCATTTTATAGAAGAGGAAACAGAGGCTCAGTTTAAATGACTTTCCTGAAATCATACAGGTAGTAAAGTTACTCTGATCTTTTGACTTGACATCTAGGACTCTTTCCTGTACACTATGGGGCCTCTTATAATGCAATGAATGACTGCATAACTAACTACATCCTCCTTCCTGTAGCAGGCGAATGTGGATCCCTTAAGAATTTTAAAGCCTGAAGGTACGATACACACATGCACATTATACCACAGCACCCTTGGCATGCATAGTGCCATGCTAGAAGTCCTTATTTTGTCCTAAATGCATTCTTCGTACATGCTTGTTATCTGGAATACACTATAAAAAAAGTATGGTTACATAGAGGACTCCAGTTTGTCTGGGTCCTGGCTTATACCGTTCTTTCAGTGCCATGGAAAACAGAGCGCCTGGCACATCGTTGAGATAAAGGTATGCTCTGTTCAGCACAGTGCCTCTCCCACAGCTCTGCTGGTGCAATCGTGGCCACTGGAAATGGGCTGTACAGAAGAAGTATGAGAAAAGCATATGGTTGTATGGCGCGTTCCCTATTCCATTCCTTAGGTCAAGGAACTGTGATTGTTTATACTGGTTATGAACCCTTAATTTCCCCCTGCCCACTCATGGGTGAGGCTACAGGCCCTCTATGAAAGCCCCCCATGGATTCTCCTCAGGGTATGCCTCCTACTCTCCCCCTGGGCTCAGTCGACCTGACATCCTCAAGCCCTGCCTCTCTCGATGCCTGGCCTCCCTGGAGTCGTGCTGGGGTTGGATGCTCTGGACCATGCCTCACACTCACAGCCTTCCCAGATTCCTGCAAACCTTTCCTGGCCCAGCAAGCTTGGCTTCAACAATAGTAGAGAGGAGAGACAGTCCAGGGAACTCAGGAAGGGCTCTGTGACACAGGTTTTGTTTTCCCAACTTCAGGCACATAGTAGGATCAAAAAGCGTTATTTTTCATTCTCACCACAGATTACTTATTTCCATATCATTGAAAAGTTTGGTTATTTATAAATTTATAGATAGTAGTACAAATATATTTGTCCATAGAGCTTTTTATTCTGTTGAATTTTAATAATTTATTGCAATGATATAGGTATTAGAGTTCCAGGGATTCTTAAGAATTCCTCTCCATCAAGATCCTTTCTTATGCCAAAATCACTAGTATTTCTATTTTATCTCTCTTTCTCACCCTTGTCTTTATTTCATGATTCTAATTAAATTCCTTATTATTTTTCTTTGAACTGTTGTAATAGCTCCCTAGATAGTCCCTCTGTCTTAGGGCTCACACTCAAACATTCCTCCTAATACACCATCATACCAGATCACTTCTCCTAATAGAGATACTCAATATGTAAAAACACTGAGAGTCCCCACATTAAAAAATGATCATTTCTGGTAATTCAGGAGATTCATCCAGCAGGGGATCTCAGAACTAAAGGCCATGGTCTGTGACAAACACAGTCCCTGTGTAAATGGTTGTTCTTCAAGAGCAGCAAATAGGCGGGAGTTTCAGGGATTGCCCTCCTGACAGTGACGCAGGCTGGAATCCAATACTAGTCAGGGACTTGCTGTTATTTTGGTTTGTGAGGTTGAACTCCTGGAAACACTTGATTAAAGCTATTCTTCTTCTATCAGTATGAGATTAAGGAGAATGCAGGCTTTTTAAATTCCCAATTTCTGTCTAGGGCTACATGAATCCCCAAGGGAATGTTTAAAATGAGGGAATTGGATTATGATTTCTTTCTTCTATGAAGTTCATAGCAACATTCATGACCCAGGATATGAGTAGAACCTCATGTATCTGGAATACACGAATCCACCTGTAAACAAAATGTTCTCCAAGAGTTTTTGGTGGTGGAGGGACATAATTGTTAACTCCTAGCCTCAAAATCTCTAGGCTTCATTCATCCTTTTCATGTATGATGGCTCGGAAGTCTGGAAAACCTATTGCATCATTCTCAAGCATTTGAACCTGTGTATAGCCAGAAGACAAATCAGATTTTCTGATTTTTACTCCAAAATGTCAACATTGCTTTCTACAAGCCTAGGATCTTTAACATGTAGAACTGCTTTAAATCAACTATAGGATACCTTCTTCTGCATCTTCCTGGTATTTCCAATATCAACGTGTTCTCTTTCTATAGCCTGAAAACATCCATACTCATCAAAAAATTAATACAGATTCTGTATTGTGGTTTCTGACTATCATACTTCCAAGTTGGTCAATCCTTGGTGTTGGATTCTATCGTACCCGCAGGGTGACTGTGTGGCTAGGGTGAAGCTCATCAGATTTTTGATGAAATTGAGTCATGAAACTGTAACCAATGAATTGAAGAATGGAACACAAGTCCCTGGAACAATCACAGGTGTGGATGTCAGCATGAATACACATCTTAAAGTTGTGAAAATGACCTTGAAGAACAGAGAACCTATGCAGCTGGAAACGCCAAAGTATTGAGGAAATTAGATTCAATATTTTGTTCTACCAGACAATTTACCTCTGGGTACACTACTTGTGGATCTTGAACTAAGGTGAAATCTAAGAAAAGGGAAGCTGTTGCAGGAAGAGGCTGAGGTCGAGGCAGAGGAAGAGGGGGTCCTAGGAGGTAATGTCTGTCAAGTTTACTGTTTCAAAGTGGTAAGTGATTTGGGATATTTTTTGTATAGGTTTAGTTTGTTTATGTCAATGTTTAATAAACATAAATTGGGACAAAAAAATAAATGCAGATTCTAAATAGAACATGCCAATCATACACTTAGCTTTTGCCCTTTCAGATTATCTGAAAATTATATAACTTTCCAAATAAATGCTTTCAAAGATTTACAGTTTAGCAGTTTGTTCATGGCTTTTTTTTTAATTTTTTTATTTTTATTTTTTTTATTATTCCAAGGTATTGTGAGGGTACAAACATTCTAGTTACACTTTATGTCTTTGTCTCACCCAAATGCAGGTTAAAGGCGTGCCCTTCCCTCCCTTTAGTGCTCCCCATGTCCTTTAGTTGTAGATTTGCCCCCCCATCCCCCTAATCCCTGGAGAGTATTTCTGCCATGTGATCA
>CAUYSK010045596.1:0-96413 GCA_963575035.1 Avahi laniger | reverse complement strand
AATGCAGAGTAACTATTACTTATAGACATTCATCATTACTATACCAACTCTGTGTCAGGGGGCAAAGTGTGCTATTAAAATTAGATATATAGTTTGTAAATCAAGAAATGGATGTCAGTAGAGTAAAATACTTATGGAACCACCAGTCAAAATCCATTCCTATGTCAACAACCCTTGACAAAGGGAACACTTGAATGGTGAGATGCGGTTTTTTTGTTGTTGTTGTTTTTTTTTTTTTTTTTTTTGAGACAGAGTCTCACTGTGTTGCCCGGGCTAGAGTACCGTGGCGTCAGCCTAGCTCACAGCAACCTCAAACTCCTGGGCTCAAGCGATCCTCCTGCCTCAGCCTCCCGAGTAGCTGGGACTACAGGTATGTGCCACCATGCCCGATTAGTTCTTTCTATATATTTTTAGTTGTCCAATTAATTTCTTTCTATTTTTAGTAGAGACGGGGTCTTGCTCTTGCTCAGGCTGGTTTCGAACTCCTGAGCTCAAACAATCCACCCGCCTCCGCCTCCCAGAGAGCTAGGATTACAGGCGTGAGCCACCGAGCCTGACCTGAGATGGGGTTTTGCCAGAAGTGTCACACTTATGAAACACTCAATACCTCATGGCCAAGCATTTTTTTAAGCTCTCTCTGATTTCAAGGAAAAGTAGGTCTAGTCTACTTTTCTATTGCTAATCAAAATTGAATTAATTACTAGAAGCAATAGTAGTAATGGCATTAATTAAATGGGCATAAAATAAGCATTACACAAAAGTGCACTGATCGTTTACATGGAAGTTGTTCTTCCTTGGAACTCACAGCATTTAATACTCATTCAGCGCCCCCATGTCCGCACTTAACGAGCTTTGACTAGGAAACAACTTGAGGCCAGTGGGTTAGGGAAAGGGAGTAAACCTCCTCATCCAAGCTCAGATGGTTATCATAATTGGAAATGGGGTGGTGAATGAGATTTCTCTGACAGGATCCAGGGAAGTAAAGAATGTCAACCCAGTAGAAAGATACAAAGTAGCAACATAGGAATATAATTCTGCAGTGAAGAAAGGGAAGTCCATGGACTCTTTGAAACTACTTTTCCAGAATCAGAAAATTGTTTGGGCCTAGCCTAAATTGAATTCAGATTCAAGTTGAACTTTGGGACTCTCACCAAAGCATTCATGCATTTTTCATTTTGACTAATTTTTACTCCATTTGAGTTGACCAAACACTGCCAAATTATTTCTGTTTCATTTGACCTCCTAAACATTCTGTAGTTTGTTCTACTGAGGCAATAAAGACAAATAACACCACCACCAACACTTACGTTTTACTTTGCGGTTTGCAAAACCTCTTCTCATTCTTTCTCTCATTGGCACTCTCATTCATGCCAGGAGGTGGCATCGGCACTGGCAGGAGTTATTATGGTGGTGCCAATTTGGCAAATGAGAATCCTGAGACTCAGAGGGGAGACTGGTTTGTCCCAGCATACGCAGGTGCTGAAAGGTAGACCACAATTCAAATGCACTTCTCCTAAAGTTACATTCAGTATTTGTATAAGTTCGGGGAAATATGTGTTTTTTTATACACTACATCACAGGTGGGGGTGACAATTGGTAAAATGTCTCTGGAGGACAATTTGGCAGTAGGTATGAGAAGCCTTAAAATACGTGTTTGTCAGCTTGGGCGACCATAATAAAATATCATAGACTAGGGGACTTAAACAAGAGAAATTTATTTCTCACAGTTCTGGGCTGGGAAGCACAAGATCAAGGTGTTAGCTGATTCCATGCCTGGAGAGGGCTGTCTTCCCGGCTTGGGGATGGCCACCTTCTTTGCTGTGTCCTCACAGGGCCTCATCTTTGCATGTGCACGGACAGAGGAAGTTCTCTGGTATCTCTTCCTTTAAGGACACAAATCCTATCAGATTAGGGCCCCACATTTACATCCTCATTTAATTACTTCCTTAAAGATCCTGTCTCCAAATACAATCACACTGGGGGTTAGAGCTTCAATATATGAATTCTGGAAGGGACACAGATAGTCAATCCCTAGCAATATGTATACCCTTTGAGCTAGTAATTCCTCTCCTAGGAAATTAACCTAAGAAAATAATTAATCCCTGTGGTGTTTTATAATAGTTTCATTTTGTCCACAGTTCCTGGCTCGTAACTCTCATAGCCCCTGTTACAGTCTTTTGTTATAAGGTTGGGCGTGTGAGGCCTCAGTAAACAGAATTTCTCTGACCTTCACCTGCTCCAAGGCAGGACTCTAATCTTCCTTCACCTTTCTGATTATGGGCTTTAAGACCCTCATTCCAGAGAGGGTCCTGGTTCCCTACCCTGAAGCCTAATCACATTTCAACAGGGTTGTCCATAAAAACCCAAGAGAACTGATTTTAGAGAACTTCCAGATAGCTGAACACATGGAGGTTCCTGGAGGCTGGCGCCCCAGCGAGGGCATGCAAGTTCCTTGCTCCTTCCCCCATACCTCGCCCAACACATCTCTTCATGTGTATCTTTTGTAATGTCCTTTATAATAAACTGATAAACATAAGTAGGTGTTCCCTGATTTCTGTGAGCTGCTCCAGCAAATTAATGAAATCCAAAGAGGTGGCCATGGGAACTCCAGCTTGAAGCCAGTTGGTCGGAAGTTCCAGAGGCCCAGACTTGTGACTGGAGTGAGGGGCAGGGGTGTAGTTTTGGGGACTGAGCCCTCACCCTGTGGGGTCTGATGCTATCTCCAGGTAGATAGTGTGGGCATTGAATTAGAGGACACCCAGCTGGTGTCCACTGTTTGGTGTGTGTGAGGGAATCCACACATTTGGCCACAGAAGTCTTTTCTATGTTGATGGTTATTGCGATATGAGAGCAGAGGAAAAACACAGCTTGAGGTTTTTTTCCCAAAACAATCCCATTTACCAAAATGCCTGTACAAAGGTATTTCTTGCAATGTTGTTGGGCAAAAAATATTTTACATATCTGAACTTCAGTTTACTAATATCCAAAAAGAGAGACAATAGCAATATATACTGTACTTAGAGTTGTTATGAATGTTATGAAGCTCTAGCATGGTGCCTAGCAAATAACAATTTCCATATCAGTTAAAATATTTCATTAGCCATTAACAGACTACTCAACAAAAATAGCTTACCCAATGGACATTTATCCTCTCACATAGGCAGGATTTGTTCATTTAGCAGTTCAATAAAGCCAGGCCTTTGTTTTAGCTTCCGTATTGTTTTCATAACTGTATTTCCTCATGGTTTCAAGACGGCTGCTACAGCTCCACACACCACATCCCCACACAACAACTTCCCAAGGCAAGCGGGGTGGCAAGAAAAAAAAAATCTTTCCCAGAAGCCCTCACTAGACTTCCCCAGAACTGGGTCACAGGCCTACCCTAACTGGCTGCAGAAAGAAATGAGATTATCATGATTAACTCAGACCACTTTTCTATCAAAAAAAGCAAAGACATGAGAGGGAAACTGATTTTGAGTAGGCCACTAGGAGTTTCTGTATTGTTGCCTTCTGTTCCTGAGAGTCCATCCTTCAACTCAAACCAATTCTCTTTCTAAGTCAGAATTTAATATACCCCAGACTTTGAATGCAAACCACTTTCCTCTTCTTAGCAGGAAAGCCCTACACAGGCCTGCCTTCTTTCTTCCCCCACAGGCCACAGCTTGGGTAGGAGTGGACAAAGCAATCGAAAGAGTAGGATCCTGTGCTTCAAGAAAGGACTGGCAGAATAGACAAGTTCTCGTAACGGGGCTCAAGAACAGAGAGCAAGGCAGAGGCCTGCTCCAACACACTGCCACATGAGAGAGTCTGGGACCCATGAGGCTCTGTGGTCAGAACCAGAGCAAGGCAAGGACAGGTGTCAGACACAGAGACAAAGCCCACCAATCGCAGGTGGGGCATCAGGCCAGAGGGGGACTAATGGCAGTAGTGACTCAATTCTAAATCTTATGACACTGGACTCATGTCTGCTCTTTAAAACTCTCCAGCCAAAGGCCATGTTCCAGAGCTGCCACGTGTGGCTGTGTGGGTTGTGATTAGTACAAGGGCCCCAGATGGAGAGGAGTGAATGGGGCCAAGACCCAGCTCAGCAATGTTCTCTAGGTCATGACCCTGTTGCAGGGCTCCATCTGTCTGGAGAAGCAGGTGCCTTTTTCTTCAGAAATGCTGCCTTTTTGGTACTCACCAATGAGCCTTAGCCATGCCAAGCCCTGGGACACTCAAAGGAAGATGGCTTTTCTTATTTTGCTTGGAAACTCCATATGGATTTCCTCTAACCATGTCTGGCTTGATCCTAGAGCCTGGGGCCTGGGATGTGTCTACCATGAAAAGACAAGGAGGTTCGTGGGATCCCAGTAGTGAGAAGAAAAGGCCAGGAACCGTGCAAGGTACCTGGCTAGTGCCTATTTTTGTAGAGCTACCTTCAGCAACATTTTAAGAAGATTCATAGGGAGAAAAATTTCTTTCTGTCCTACTCTAGAACAGAGTGTCCCTCTTCCAACAACAGCCAGAGTTCAGGGCCACATGAATTCCATCTGGACAAGGAATAGTTCTGGACAGAACTCACCCTCAGTTCTGTGTAGTGTGGGAAGTGATTTAAAATACTCTTGAATGTCACTACCCTTCCTCCCCCACTGGCTTTTCCACATAAAACTTCTAGGAAAAGACTGTCCCTTTAAGTGAACTTCTTTTTTCTTTTTAGAGACAGGGTCTTGTTCTGTTGCCCAGGCTGGAATACAGTGGCCCAATCATAGCTCACTGTAACCTCAAACTCCTGGGCTCAAGCAGTTCTCCTACCTCAGCCTCCTGAGTAGCTGGGACGACAGGCATGAGCCCCTACACCCAGCTAATTTTTTTTTATTATTTGTAGAGACAGGGTCACACTATGTTGCCCAGGCTGGTCTCGAACTCCTGGCCTCAAGAGATTGTTCTGCCCCAGCCTCCCAAAATGCTGGGACTATAGATGTGAGCCACCACGCACAGCCCTAAGTGAACTTCTTATAAGCTCTTCCCCCTGTGGTTTCATGCCTCTATGCCTCTACCTGCGATGTTTCTTCCCACTGCCTGGAATCTCCTGCCCCCACCCCACTTCTCCTTCAGCTAAACAGTTACATGCTTCTTCCTCAAGGATCCCACAGCCCTTGTATGTCCTTTGGATCATTAATCACATGTTACTGGGATTATCAGTTTACAGATATAACTTAACCACTAAGCAGGAAACTCATCCTCAGGGCCAATGACCTCACCCTTATCATTTCAGTTTGTTGCTGAGAGCTGGAGAAGCTTTAATGGAATGAGCGACAAGAAGAATCAATCTGATCTAATGAAGGTTAATCATCAGCATGACATGGAGGAGGAGAAGAACAGAAGGGACAAACACCTGTAGGTGGATCGAGAAAGATCAGAGAGCAAGGCCTTCCTTAAACATAAAATTCCCCACGGCAAGTGCTGCTTCCGGTGTTGGAGCCGTGGAGACAGAAAGCCAAAGATCAGAATTGGCCCAGATACTGATCAGTAAGCGGGTCCCACCACTAAGCCGGGGCTGGATACCTGTGTGGAAATCAAATGGCTCCTCCTGGAATAGGGGCTTCCAACCAGAGCTTCTTCCCTTCTCCTCAGGAAGCACATGCTTCCAGATATGAGAAAATCTTACCAGTGTCTCCAGCCCCCTGTGCATGGTCCCTCAATAAATGGAACCCAGAGTTTCACCCAGGAGAGCAGGCAATTCAAAAATAACTGTTAAATGTATCTGGTAAGGGACAGAGCTAGGCCTGTGTGCCCAGAGTCTTGGGCCAAGGCATGAAAAGACTGCAGGAAGGATACCGTTTAGAGAAGACGGTTCACGTAGGAAAAGAAATCTCCAGCTCGGTTAATGAGGATTAGCCGGAAGACATGTTATGGGTCATAGCAATCGCACTTTTGGGGTGGTGCTTCCTGGAGTGCTGTAATTGGAGATGGCTGCACACACATTCTGCCTTTTAGGCAGGTCAACAGATACCCAGTCCTTTCCTGTGTGCGATTCCAAATACTCCAGCTCAGGACAGTGTCAAGTTTCTGAGCAGGATTTTTTAATTCAGACAAGCTTTCCCTACTTCAGCGAAGGAGGTTCTCAAATTCATGGTATGTGGGTAAGGCCGGTTAGCGCAGAGTTGAAAGCACCAAAGCTTGCCTCCATGTGGAGGATTTGCTTATTGTTCAGTCTACTGCACAACTGGAAATAAAACAATTACTGTGTGCATCACCAACATAGACCACATACAAAGGGATGAGAAGAAGTCAACTCAATTAAAAGTGAGAGAAGTGATTTTTTTTTTCTGCTAAAACAGTAATAGTTTACATGTAAGTCATACCTCTAGCAAAGAAGAGAAATGGAGAATATTTTTGAAAGGAGAACAGAAAGAACCCTGAGGAAAAAAAGGTCTCTTGTTTTAAAGGGTTATCTGTGGTTGTGCTGATACTGCTGGGTCCAAGGACCACCCTCTGAGTAGCAGAGCCCTGGAGGACACAAGACCTGAGACTGATTTGCAAGAAAATGTGCATCGAGAAAGCAGAGGGGGAAAGTAAACAATATCATGGCAGGAGTTTGTGTCAAGGGAAACTGTCAATACAAATTAAAACTTTTGCCAGATTCCTCTGAATTAAATATCTACTGCTAGGTAAGAAAAAAAAATTACTCCAAAAGTTAGCAGACTTAAAGCAGAAATTGGCAAACTTTCTTTCTGTAAGACAGGGCCAAATGGTAAATATCTTCAGCTTTTTAGATCATATAGTTTCTATCACAGTTACTGAACTCTACTGTTGTAGTGGGAAAGCAGCCACAGACAATATGTAAACCAATGGACATGGCTGTGTTCTAATAAAACTTTATTTACAAAAACAGGCAGCAGGCTGGATTTGGCCTTGGAGCTATACTTTGCCAACCCCTGGCTTAAAATAACAAATTTCTATTACTTCCCACAGTTTCTATGGGTCAGGAATCTGGGAGCAGCTTCGGTGCTTAGCTAGGTGGTTCTGGCTCAGAGTCTGTCCTGAAGTGGCATTAATCTGTTGGCTGGGACAGAAGGCTTGACCAACGCTGAAGAATCTGTTTCCAAGATGGCTCATTCATATGGCTGTTAGCACGAGGCATCACGTCCGCATCACACGGACCTCTCCATAGGGCTGCTTGAGCATTCTCACAACACGGCAGCTTCCCTAAGAGTACATAATTCAAGAGGGAGAGGAAGAAAGAAGCCATGAGGCATTTTATGACCTAATCATACATATTCTGTTCTACCATAACCTATTCTTTAGAATTGAGTCATTTATCCAGCCTGTACTCAAGGGGAATTAGTCTTCCCCTTTTGAAGGATAAAAAGATGAAAAGAAGGAGGAGATGGAATCAAATCAATCTTGATGTCTTGGTCAAATGTGTGATCTAAAACCTGAGATTTAGCCTTATTCCTGAAGCCTGTTTCCACCATGTGCTTAATTTTTCTTGAACCTCAGTTAAGTTAATGACCTGAAACTTCTAGGAGCCTTTTTGTTAATGGGAAGCCATAGGTCTGCTGTGCATGGTTGTACCATTGGTGCACTGTACCAGAAGAGGCACAGGTGAGAAGGAGAGCAGTGGCTGAATCCAGCCTGCACTCCGCTCACAAAGCCTTGTTCCCAGAGGAAGAAAATAATTTTTTTCTTTCTTCTGCCTAGAGGGGTCACCTCTGCAAGGATCCACACGAGCTAATTTATGTGCCAGTGATGCTCTTGGGATGTTGATCATTTGCATGAATTACCCCCAATCTTGATGTATTATTTGGAGCATGACTCTGACATCCACCACTTTCTCTATGTCTTGGTCACTTTCTCTGTCAGCGGGTTGCACACACCCGGAGAGGACATAAGACAATCCCTTGGGGTTCTGATAAAAAATAATGAAACTTCCATTTGTAATTTTTTTAATCTAAAGAAAGAAATTAAGCCTTACTATTAGTTAATAAACACTGGCAGATATTTTGATTTTTAAATAAACATACACATGTTGAGGTAAACACTCAGAAGTTTTTACTGATGCACGATCAAGAAAAAGTAGAGACTGTTGTTGCATATCATCATCTACATTACCGATAAAAATTTTAAATGAGACCAAGCTGAGAACATAACCTTCAGGTGAACATTGATCCAATAATCTGTCTGAGTACCATTAAAATTTGACCTTGCATCTAATTCCAAATCAACCATTACATTGCCGATACCCAGTGCTAGCTTGGAAGATGGTCCCCAACGAGTCTTCCTCCTGCTTTTCACAACCGTGTAAATGACATTTGTGTGGCATATCACACATCTTTGTAATAGATCCTGAGCCAGCAGTATCCAGCTAAGCTGTACCCAGATTCCTTGCCCACAAAAACAGTGAGATAAAAAATGTGTTCTGTTTTAAGATGTTAAATTTGGGGGTTATTCGTAATGCAGCAACAGATAATACACTCTTCTAGGTGACTTGTAACAGGCATCTCTAAATCTGCAACAACCAACAACCCTGCGACCTAACTATTATCATCCTTGTTTAAAGATAAGGAAATAGAGACACAGAGTACTTAAATGACTTTTCCAAGTTCAAAACAGCTAGGACAGGATTGGAACATTAAATCCAATGTGGCTCCAAAGTCCGCACTCTTTTCCACTCATAATAAATTATTCCCCCAAGTAGGTGTATGACCTTCGGCAAATTACTGCAGCTTCTTAGTAGTCGACAGCAAAATGAGGGACTGAAAGAAATTGTTCATCTCTATTTTTCTAAAATTTCATGCACCTCCTCTGTTTTATTCACAACCCAAGAATTTTATACTAAGAAATGTGGAGGGGGAAATGAGGATTTGATGATTATTTGATTGAGCTGAAGAAATGCAGCCAAGTTGAAAACCGCTGAGGCCTCTGACTCTGTAGTGTCTGTAGCTGATGCCGACAGCTTCCTGGACATCCCAGGGCTGCCTCTCAGAGAATAAAAGTGGGAGGAGATATTTCTTAAGAGGAAAGGCAGAAGTGGGTTCTGACCTACTCTGACAAACTCTTATGTTGCAATATCCTCACAGAGCTCCTCCCAGCTGCAATGCATGTAATATTTAATAAAAGTAATAAAACTTATGTTTGCTGTTAATATTAATACAACTCAGTATGTGCTCAATACAGTGAGGCCCAACAGAAGGAACATGTGAAACAATGCAGGGAAAGGGGGTAACATGGTGTTGAAGAGGAGCACCATGATCAACAATGTGATAATTGTGGCTGTATTTACCTATATTAAAATGTTGTTTTATCTTATTGCAATTTATCATCCTTATTACTGGCTTTTTGAGTGTGTGGGCGGTTGGAATCTTGCAACCCCTTTAACTGTGCTTTCAAAACTCTGGAATTTTAAACTGTGCCTCAAAACTTAAGAAGAAGTAACCACTGCCCTAAATCCTCGGACAACAGGCCCAACTTGGTGGGGGAAGGGACCTTTTCCCTATAAGCTGTGTTAAAACTCTACCTGTCACTTTGGCATATTTGAGAGTTCAAGGAATAGAGACCTTCAACTCTAATCTGATGAGGAATTGCTAACTCATAACCATGGACACAAAGTCCAGATAAACAAACAGATATGGTAGATAAAGATACAAAGAGTTTCTCTCTTCCTCAAAAGAAAGCTCAATAACAAATCTCCTTTAGTGCTTAACGGTGTTTGGCAAGACAGTCTAGTTGAAAGTTTATGATCATTCATTCATTTCTCCAACCGCTCTGCCACTTACTAGCCAGGTGAACACAGACAAGCTATATTTTCCTTCTCTGAATCCCAATTTCCACCTTCACAAGGAAGGAAGGAATTACAATATTTCCCTCATGTATTATCATAACAATTAAAGAAGATTACTTATTTGAAAGAATAGTGCACAGTGGTACAAAATAGTGGAAATTCAGAACATATTGTTTCCTTCTTTCACATTCCTTTTTTTCTCAAGAAATTTAAATCCAATATGTTTTTAAAAAATCACTCCAGCTGCTCTATGCAGACCATATATAAATTGAAAGAATGGAAATAGAGAGGTGAGTCAAGAGGCTATTGAAGTTGGCCAGATGGGAGATAAAAATGACTCAGGCTCAGAGATTAGCAGTGAAAAAGAATTGGTTTGATTTGGAATGTGTTTTAAAGGTAGAGTTGATGGTACTTACTCTAAGGCACAAGGAGAGAAAAATCTCTACCAAAATTTTTATTTAGCTTATTTTATCCCCCAAAAAAGGCACTGACCCATTAATGCAATTTAAATTAGCATTGTTCAGTGAAACTTTGTGATAATGAAAATGTCCTAGATAACCACTGTCCAATATGGTAGACACTAGCCATGTGTGCCTACCAAAGTGTGGCCCGTATGACCAAGAAACTTAATTTTTATTTTATTTAGCTTTAATTAGCTCAAAGTTACACATTTACCATATTGGACTGCATGGGTCTAGGTAATATACAGTCTAGGTGTTTTTCCCTATAATCTCTTCGTATTTTATTTTTTTTTTTACTTTTTAATGTAATGCCCTAGAGGTGCTAAGATTTTTTTTTTATTTTTTATGTTGATTCTTTCAAATTATATAGATACAACAATCTATAGAAACTACTATTTGCTTCCACATACACTTGTATGATCTTGTTTAATTTTAACTGTTCAACAAGTTTGTATTAATTGAGCTAAAATATGAAAAAATAATGATCAAGACTCTTTCTACTTCTATTAATCCCAATATTATAACATTAATGGGTAACCCATTTTGACCAGTAGTAAACATTATATAAATTATATCCTTGCATGTTTTAATTAAGTTGCAATACTGCTTCTCTGCCTAATTTATGTGAAATCAATTGCTGTGGTAATTACACATCACGTTATTTGACCATAATGTCTATAGGAGGAATGATTAACTTTAAAAGAACTTGGAAGGAAAGCTAAGACCTAAATGCACAGGTGGTAAACCTGACTGTCTACTAGCCTAAGAACTGAAGTTTTCATCACACCTCAGGTACTTAACAGGCATCTCAAGGGGGACTCAAGAGTAATTGCAATAGCCATAAAAAAAAAAATTGAAAATAAATTTTAATTTTGTTCTATCTCCTATGTTTTATGCACAATAGCAATATTTTCAATTTATAAAAGCCCTTTTCTCTTTTTTTCCTTTCTCTTATTCTCCTTAGGCAAGTTTCAGATATTTATCTGGTACTATATAGTCTATAGACACCTCAGCAATGTCTTCAGAACTAAACTTATCATCTAAGCCACAGTCAGGAAAAAGTACAAGGGCTTATGATGACATACAGATGTCCTCCAAATTCTGACTAGATACTTCGAGTGAATATTTTTTGGTTCTTTCTGCCCAGTATTGTATTTCTCCCTTTTCTTTAATAACTGCAACTCCTTGCCCCCTAAGGTGACATGGCTTCCCCTTACTTGTGATTTTTCTGGGACGGCCAATGACAACACTTCTCTCATCCCCCCGCCACACTCATTGGCCTAGGATTATACATGATGCTTGTCCAAATTTTAATCAGAGTTCTTACCTGGGATTTTATATGCATTCTAGAAGAATGGGAGAGCTCCCTTTTCTTTGCAGTAACTAAACTGGGATGCTATAAACCTTGAGCTGTCTATAATCATGCCCTAACATTTTACAGCTGTGTGGTAGAAGCTCTCCTGAAATGGGAGAAAATAGTACCAGCACATAGAGGGAAGTAGAGGAGAGGAAGAGAGTAAAGAAATAGATTGGATGATTTAACAAGATACTACTTTTCTTGGTTGGCTAAGCAAAGGAGTCTATCAAATCAACCAAGGCATATTGATGGCTTTGTCTCTAGCAACGGTTCTCGAAGTGTAGTGCCTGAACCAGCAACATCAGCATCACCTGGGAACTTCTTAAAAATTCAAATTCTTGGGTCCTGCACTGAATCAGAAAATGTGGCCACGGGGTCCAGGAATCTGTGTTTCAACAGTCTCCCCAGGTGACTTTGACACATGCTAACATTTGAGAACCCACTGCTCTACAGCAGGGTTTCTTGAACTCAGCACTCTTGACATTT
Organism: Avahi laniger; assembly: GCA_963575035.1. Taxonomy (NCBI): domain Eukaryota; kingdom Metazoa; phylum Chordata; class Mammalia; order Primates; family Indriidae; genus Avahi; species Avahi laniger. Next base: position 84,343 of record CAUYSK010045596.1, on the reverse strand, counting down.
GAGACCAGATAATTCTTTGTCCTGAGGATTGTGGGATATTTAGACAAATCCCTAGCCTCCGCCTACCAGATTCCAGTACTATATCCCTAGTTGCGACACCCCAAAGTATCTCTAGCCAATACCAAATATACCCTAGGGGAACAAAATTGCCCTAGAGCAATAACTGTGGCCTAGATTGGTCCAAGCCCAAATTATGATATATAAGCACAAAAAACTGATAACATATATGCTCCGTAGTGCTCACAGATATGTGACAAGGTGACATAAATTAACATTTGAAACTAACATTTGAATAGTTCACAGTTTACAAAGCACTTTCACAGGTCATTTGTTCCTGACAGTAATCCTATGAGGAAAGTAATTATCATCATCTTCATATTAGTGGTAAGGTACCTGAGATTCATACAGGTTACTTGATGTGAACCGAGGTCACTGCCTGCTAAGTGGCAGAGCTGGAACTCCAACCCAGGTCTTTCTTTTTCATAGCCTAAGAGAATTAACTTGTTAAGTAAGTTATGGAGTGAATATTTCTGGCTCTTAACAATATCATTGCTCTTAAAACAAATTCAGTATTAGCCGAGAAAAAAAGGTTGCAGGAATACGTAAACAAATTTGTTCAATATGAAAAATTTGTTGTGTATCCAAGATTAGGGTAAGCCTATCCATAGATGTTGGCACGAATTACCCTAAGAGCTATTATTTAGAAATACAAGTCTTGTGATAGTCATGGTGAGCCTTAGTCAGAGATGTCAGGGAGATTTGTACTCAGAAAAGCAAAAAATAGCACAATTAAAAAAATTCAGGAATAGTCTTTCTCCTCTAAACCACACTTCCTAGTGACAGTGTGAAACCAGAATCCTAGGACATTGGCTGAACAGGAGAGAAGGACACCCAGAACACCACAGAGCCAACGTCCTGCTCTGACTAAGGTCCCTATGGAATGAAGTGCTGCCCACCAGCCTCAGGCTCCTATGGAGCAGTGTGTAAAAAGCCTTCAGAACCTGCAACTTCCAGAAAGTGGATGGAATATTCATCCAGAGGTGAGCTGGGGATTTCCACGGCGGGCACATTAATAGACTTTGGCTTCTGAGTGAGCATCCAATTGCCGGTAGCCAACTAGCTGACCTTTGGATGGTCCTCTGACATGGCCAAACTTGTTGCAGAGCATAAAACTGAAATGCTAAATAAAGATCAAGGCCAAATCAAAGTCATGATGAGACAAATGACCCCACACAAACCATATTGATGTCAGTTCTTTTTTTCCCTGAGAAGAACTTGAAACCTCTTGCCTCCTCTTTAGAGAAGGTTGTTAATGGTCTCATAAACTGGAGGTTAAATCTGGAAACATGTCTAATCAGGAGAAAGAGTACTGGGCCCGGAGTCAGAAGCTTGGGTTCTAGTCCTGGATGTTCAGCAAAGAAACCACTCTCTGCCTCAGGTTTGGGTTTTGGTTTTTCCTGTGAAACAGCTGATTAGAAGAACTCAAGAACTTCTGCCACTTCTAGAATTTGACTTTTTACCAACATCTTAAATCTACAGTTAATATACCCACTACTTGAGAGACACTGTGCATGAAGTTACATAAGCCAGCATTTGGAGTCATTCGGGCCCCCCTTGCGATCCCAGCTCGGCAGTACTCTAGCTGGGTCTTGGTGAACAACTCCCCTGACCCTCCCCATCCTCAGTTCCTTCATCTTTAAAATAGAAGTGATAATAACAGTACCCAACTCAAAGTACTATTGTGAATATTAAATGGAGTTATTTATATGTATAGACAATTAGGACACAGTCCCTGGCACACAGGAAGTACTCAATAGACGGTAGTTGCTATTATGTATTTGAAAACGAACACTTTGGGAAAATCAAATCAAACGTTTTTGATTAAAATCTATACCTCATGTTGTGGTAGAGGGAATTAGAGCCACTTAAAAATCAACAAGCTAAAAATAATATTTACATTACATTTTTTAAAATCTCAAAACTGGTAGATGACAACCTCTCAGAAGGAACACACAAATCATTTCTCATATTTCCTTCATGATTCAAATTGGTGGGTAATTAGACATAAAGATTCCTGAATACGTAGTGTCATTTTGTAAATACTCTGTTTTTTGCTCCTTTGGTTAGGAATGGGAAGATGGTATGAAAAAAGTAAGGTAGAGAGATGTGTTGTCTAATACAGTAGCCATCGGTCCCACGTTCCTATTGAGTGCTTAAAAGCATGGCCTGTCCAAGTTGAGATGTGCTATAAGTATAAAATCGACACCAGATTTCAAAGACTCAGTGCCAAAAAAAAGAGTGTAAAATATTCATTAACATTTTTATATTGATTATACATTGAATTGACAAAAATTGGATAAATTGAAGTAAAAAAAATTTAAAAATTAATTTTCATGCAAAGGATGGACATATTTGAAACTTGGACTGAGGGGGGAGGGAGGGCAAGGGCAACACACGTAACCTAAACATCTGTACCCCCATATTATGCTGAAATAAAAAAACAATCAAAACAAAAAAAAAATTAATTTTACCTGCTTCTTTTTACTTTTTTAATGTGACTCCTAAAAATTTTAAATGCTTCCGTTGGCGAGGTGCTTTGAAGAAAAATAAATAAATAATTAAAATAAAAATAAAAATTTTAAATCCATATGCAGCTTTCATTATATTTCTATTGGATATTGCTGGTATGGAAAGAGGAGAAGGATATGAACACACACACACACACACACACACACACACACACACATATGAAGAGTGAGAAAAAAAGGAAGCCCCGGGGATCTAGCAAGTCGAAAAAACATTAGTTCATGAGGGAGACTTGATGATCCTAGTTCCAAGTAAAGAAAGTAAGTCACCAAAATTGAATTTTCTATTAACTAGGAAGTTAATAGAGTCTGTGTTCCCTATGCCTTTACATATTTCATTTTGTAACATTTGGTAGAAGAAAGAAAAGAGAAGTTGTGCCTTCTTCACCTCTTTTTATTGGATAACCATTTTTAATCTTAGAAAAACATCTTTTCCTCTTTTGGTCTTAAGTGCTTGAAAGATATAAAAATAAGGAAAGTGCACCCTCTGCAGGCTACTTAGTAAAGTTTTAAAAGAAACAGGCGCAGCGAAGTTCTGTAAAAATAATGTAGAGGAAATAAATGAATGGATGAGTTATGTTTCACATTATTGCACTTACTGTTTTCACCATTGACTCAATAATGATGAAAATAAAGGCAAGGAAACAGGTTTGATAGTGTGGAAACTATTATTAGATCACATCAACTCTTTTTCCTTTCCTTCTTTCCTTCCCTTTTCCCCTCCTTCCTTCCTTCTTTCCTGTCTTTGTCTTTTCCTTCCACTCCTTGAACAGCTCAGACATGCCTTTTTTGCAAATTCTGTGTAAAGACAGAAGACACGAGAGGAAACTCAGCTTAGAGATTTATCCTGCTTATTTTTCTATGGTTTCTTTATGAGGTTAATTTTTTTTTTTTTTTGAGACAGAGTCTCACTCTTTTACCTGGACTAGAGTGCTGTGGCATCAGCCTAGCTCCCAGCAACCTTAAACTCCTGGGCTCAAGCCATTCTACTACTGCCTCAGCCTCCCCGGTAGCTGGGACTACAGGCACGTGCCACCGTGCCTGGCTAATTTTTTCTATTTTTAGTTGTTTTGGCTAATTTCTTTCTATTTATAGTAGAGATGGGGTTTCACTTCTTGCTCAGGCTGGTCTCGAACTCCTGAGCTCAAGCAGTCCTCCCACTTCGGCCTCCCAGAGTGCTAGGATTACAGGCGTGAGCCACGAATGAGGTTAATTCTTCATTCATGTTTCTAAACCCAACCTGGCTGACAAGGTGAAGAAATAAAAGATCACAAACATTCATCAGCTACAAACTTAATGGTGTCAAATCAGCAGCCTCCAATTCAGGGTTAGGGTTAGGGTTAGGGTTAGGTAACCCAAAGGTAATTTATATATTCCCAAAGGTAATTTGTATATTCATTGTTTAGAATTGGAAATGTTTTTCTCCTTCTTCCTGGGTCAGTTTAAAACTATACAAATACATATTAACCTATAATCTATCTGATATAGACTATAATAGCATCATTATTGCTATTCTACCGAACAATGATATGTAACAGTATTTTTATGGGAAAATACAAATGTAAGGCCCACTTTGGGCTCTCAGGAGCTCACCTTTCTTTCTCCAGGTAGTATGAGCAGTCTTCCCTCAACTTCTTGATTTAGAGAGGAGAAGTACCTCTGGGAGATCTGTGCCGGATACCCCCATCACTGATATCACGTTAGCACTCTATGTTGTAAAAAAGGACGTTAACTCACTGGGACAGTCACACCCTAAAATTTCTGAACTACAGGACAAAGGAAAGGTCATATCATCATGGGATGAGAGAAAGCAAGATCACAAAAGGTGGAGTTTCTCTGTCTTCTTCAACACACACACACAAACGCACACACACACACACGCACACACGTTTCCCTGTGTCACCAAAACTCATTTTATAAATTGATCAGTTGTAAGTTAAGACTGCCTATAATGATAATAATAGGGGGACTTCAGCAGCCTCAAGAAATATAGCACTAGTGTTATGGAATATATTTTCTATTAGCAGTTTTATTATTTGCAGCATAATTTATTTTAAAACCGATGTAATTCCTTTTAACCTATTAAACAAAACTATCATGGTTAAATTAGACTTTGCAGTGTGTGAAATAACTGAAGGAGAGGTTATGAAAGAGAGTATGGAAGAACCCAGAAATTATATTTCTTCCTTAATATAATTCAAAACATGATGAAAATGTAATGCAAGCCTGTAAACTTGTGTGCCATTTTGTCAAACACAAATTATATATTTTAAAATAAACACTTGCCGGAAAACACAACAAAAAGTGATAATATTTATTATTTGCTTTTTTCTATGCTTATGTTCAAGCTTCTTAATCAAGAATATTTACAACAGCCTAAATTGTGTGTTTATTCAAGCTTCACTCCTCATAGTTAAATTACTGAGGGAAAAAGAGCATCTATCTTGATCAGAGTTATTGGAACATAAATGAAATGTTTTTGCAGCTCTGCTCTTTCCCGAGTGCACAGATATGAAATTCAAAGCTTATGAGAAATGTGGTAACTATCTAATGCATAGTGGCTCAATGAAGAAACTCTTACCCACTCACTTAACTTAGTGAGTAGATTAAAACACAACCAGAATTCCCTTCTTAGGAAGCTAAGTTTAGTTTTAAGTTATAACTGTTACATTATTCCAGGTGTGATGTATAGAAATCTCCTAGTCAGTGTTTTATAACACAGTGGTTAAGAAAATAAGCTGTAAAGTTGAGCTTGAGTAAATTCCTCTTAAACCATTTGGAAGGTGTTTGACCTAAGACGTATCTTAACCTCTATGTGCCTTAGCTTCCTCACCAAAAGTTGGGGTTCTTTCATTTATTGAATATCTACCATATGCCAAGCACTGTCCTAAGAGCTGGAAATATAATAATAAAGGACATATTTGGTCCAAATTCTCAGGAAGATTACATTCCAATCACTGGAGATAGAGTTTTTTAAATTAACGAACATGAAAATGTTCAAGGAGTATTAGGTTTTAGGATGAAAATTAAAAAGGGTGATGTGAAAGAGATATTGAGAAGTTCTTTAGACAGAGTTATCAAGGAAACCTTCTCTGGGGAGGTGAGATTTAATTTGGGACTCGAATGACAAGGAGTCATCCACGCTAAGGTATGGGAGAAGAGCAATCCAGGCAGAAGGAACAGCTGGGGAGAAAGCACTACAGAGAGAATCAGTTTGGCACATTCCAAGAACAAAAAAGAAGGTCGTGTGGCTATGGCAAAGTGTGTGGAAAAGACGGTAAACATGAAGTAGCTAGGGGCTAGATCCTGCTGTGCCTAGAGGACCTGGAAGAGAGAGAGTTTGTTGGGTTTTGTTTTGTTTTTTGTTTTTGTTTTTGTTTTCAATTTGTTTTGTTTTGAGACAAAGTCTCACTCTGCTGCCCAGGCTGGAGTGCAGTGGCACAGTCATAGCTCACAGCAGCCCTGAACTCCCAGGCACAAGCTATAATCCTGCCTCAGCCTCCCAGATAGCTGGGACTACAGGTACATGCCACCATGTTCAGCTAATTTTTTTTTTAGAGATAGGGTCTCGCCATGTTGCCCCAGTCTGGTCTTGAACTCATGGCCTCAAGCGATTCCCCCCTCTCGGCCTCCCAAAGTGCTGGGATTACAGGTGTGAACTACCATGCCTGGCTGAGTTTGGTTTTTATTTTATATATAGTGCAAAGGAATTAGAGAGTTTTCATCAGAGTGATTGTGAAGATTAATTGAGATAACATGCATAAAGCACTCAGCACAATGTGCTGAGTGAACACTCAGGAAGGGGTCATGTCATCATTGTCCCTGTCCTTATGAGATAAAACGCTAACATATAATATTGTGAAGTCCAAAAAATATTTATTCTTATAAAATTCAGGGTCAAGTTATTGCAAGATTAATGAAGTTGAGAACAGGACCTGAGCAGAGGTTGGGAGTCAACTGCCAATCACCATATGGCCAAATTTTCATTATTGTGGGGAATGCTTTACTATATTATATTTCTTATCATTATCATTTTCACCATCAACATTATCATCAATGAGATTGAAGTCAAATCTTAGGCCAGCACTGTTCATTATTTAAATGAAATGTCGACCAGCCTGTGCCAAAATGAGTCTGAAGGAGCAACAGTAAACGCTGTGGTCTCTATGAAATGACACTAACATTCCTTAATCTCCCCTAGAGCATCACTGGATAAATGGACTTTGTATTTTCTAAGCTGGGTGAGAATACTTCCGCCCATTTCCCAGAGCGGGTGGATACCAAACATTTACTGGGCTGTGAAAACCACGAGGTCCGTTTCAAGCTGGAACTCACACAGATGTGCCAAGAATTTTTTCTGGTCACACAGTATCATCCTGCTCTTTCTGCAAGAACACCATATAAAGCAGTCTTTACTCCATGGATCACTTAGTTTACTAAATCATGGTTTATTTTTTCCTCGGGATATCACATGCTATTTTAGAGTCAGTTTCAAAAGGTCTTAAATGACTTGGCTCAAAATTGGTTTTGTATTAAGGGAAAGAACCGGTGTCCCAGAGTTTCAATCAGCACCTTAACAAATAGGCTCCTGACCTCCCACAGGTTGCCAACAGCAATAGTTACCTAAGAGACTTCCAAGGTTTATTTCTCTCTGCTTTTCGACATTTTTCGACAGTCTCACGGGAAGGGGCCGCGGGAGGGCGGGCATAGTGTGAGATCTGCTGCCTCATCTCACATCCCACACAACTTCTGGAAGTTCACTCAGCAGAACCCCCTAGTCACTCCTCATGGCAGTGATTAAACTACCCAAGATGTCTTTCACATGGTGAGATAAAGACTTATGATTCTGCACCAAAGCCATCACAACACTGCTTTAAATAACATACTGATCATGCTACTGACATGTAATTGATGTTAAATACAGTAACATTTCATTCATACGTAATAGCAAGGGAATGAGATTTTCTACATAAATGAATTTTCCAGACGAGCAAAGCTCACCCCAACAAGAACCAAAAGATGTTTTTAAAAATTTGAATCATTGTTTATAGAACTGAAATATATTCTACAGGTTCAATAACCTCTTAAACAAGGTGTGAGAATCTTTATTTTGTTTATTCATAGCCAATGATCACTTTAAGTGTAATACACTGATACACGCAATGGCTTCACTAAACAGCCTCACTTATGTTTCTCAAGGTCGTCGAGTCTCCTTTAAGCATGTCAGGCCCTTTTCTGGTTGTTAGCTGTTACTTCTTGCTACTATCAGTAGGTCTGACTGCCCTTAGCTTGTGCATTATCACCTCTGTTCTCATTTGCTCCTGTAGAAACAAGACTACAAAGCTCAGGAGAATAAGAGGTATCAATTTATAACAACTCTCAGTCCGAAAAGCCCCAGTAAAGTGTCTAAGAGTCTTTCCATATCTCAAATGAGAAGAAAGTGCATAGGCTTAGAGACAGGAATTTTCCTTGCTGACTTTTTTTCCCCTTTTCCTTTTGTGATTTTTTTTTGACAAACTGTGCATTATTACATTTTCTTTTCTAAACATACTGTCTTGTACCTCTCATTTCTTATTTCCAATCCCAAAAAACTTTCTTATTCATCTCAGAAAGTTAATTTCTAATTGTTGTTAGACTACATCTTTCTAAATTGTCAAAAGTCACTGTATGATGACGTCAGGGGATAAAAAGATCTTTTGGAAGAGACTTTCAGTAGCCACTACCCTCCCTCCTCATCAGAATTCCTGATGTGATTTAATTTGCACCTCAGTGGTACAATTTGGTGTGGAGTCAGAAGAGTGACTATCTGGAAGGAACAAAAAACTGCACAATCAAATCTCAATAAGAAAATGTAATTGCTCTAGCAGACTGCCACATAAATAGACACAAAGATTCTTTCTTCATTTTATTCCACTGAGACTAATGACTGACACTAATGAAAATCCTAGTGGAAATCATTGTAATAAAAATAGCAAAAACATTAAGAATAGGACAAGTGAGAATGATGATGGCTGATAAGCATTTGAACCATTAAGCATCCTTACTAATTCAACCACAAAAATAAGTACTGGCTCACGGACTAAGTACCTAAAAGAAATCAGGGACCATCTGATATGAATCAAATAGTGTGTGGACCTTGAGGAAAAAAACTCTACAGTGATCCTCTAGTTCCCCTTATTGTTCATAATGTAATGTAATAGTAATGAATGAAAGATGGTCTCAAGCTTGTTTTATGCTTTGGTGTTGAACTACTTACGGTGTGGATGTGTTTCTAGTGCAAGCAACAAATTATAAATTCTTCCTCCTAAGTTAGTAAAAAAAAAAATCATTCTGAAATGATGCTTCTAACCCCTTTAGTCATTCCTAAGCCACCTGTAAATCTACAAATCAGCACTTTAGGAAAATACATGTACACTCCACTTGATTCCATAAAGGATTTGATATGGCTCATAAAAACAAATAAGATCAACAAGGATTTTTTTTAAGCTGAGATAGTTTGAGCCAAAAACATAAAAACAAGCAGGAAAAATAATAAAACCAAGTGGTAAGAGTATTATACAGAGATGTTACACGAGAGCACTGTAGAGTTGGTAGAGGAAGGCTACATATTCAGCACTAAGTTTCTAACAATTAAAGAGGGAAACAAAAAATTGTAAGGTTCATAGAAGCCATAAAATAAAAGCCATGCTTGAATGATGATATAAATTTTCTCTGCAGGTCATATAAAAAAGGTATCACATAATAAAATGATTCACATCCACAAAAACAGGCCTAGAGTAGAGATAATAGTCCATGATATTTGGCTGTTCATTTTAATTTCCCTTATTATAAGGCAACTGCATGATACAAAAATGCGATTTGTCAAACTCAATTCTCCAAAGCACTAGAACTTTTTGATGGTCTGGCTTGATCCAAGGGCAAAATTAATTATCTAAATGAGAATGTACCGCATAGCTTTCAGGGAATTTCCCTCAGGCATAAATTTGAGGTTTTAATAAGAATTGGATAAAGCATGGTTAAAAATTATCTTCTCAAACTAGAATCCAGGGTGCAGATAATTCTGTGTACTAGAGTAAAACAGAAAAAATTGAGGAACTACCCAAGGCAAACATCCAAATACCTTTAAAAAGACTAATATCATGCCCTCTAAAAATTTCTAAATTCATAATGGGAAAATAAGACATCAAAGCTCTATGACATACACCATGGCCACACACTAACTTTTAGCCTGGATTATTTCAATGCAGATATTTCCAGTGACCCACTGTGGCTCAAGAAAAAAAAAAAAAAAACACCTCAGTAAAACACCGAAAGGACATATTAATTTAGGTAAGATTGCTTTCTAGTCAATCCTGCAAAGTAAATTGGTTCCAATATTTTCCTAAGAAAATTTGTTGAAGGAAGTTGTTGAACACAAAGTAAATGAATGTTGGAAAACTCTTGCCCAAAAGGATGATTGGGGCTTTCGAATGGCTGTGATAGATTGGTTGCACTACCGTCCTCAATTTTCAAGCCTCCTACATCTGTACTTTTTGATACTGCCATCCCACACCGACTCTGGGCTTGGCCATGTGGCATACTTTGGCCGATGGGATAGTAGCAAATTTTACAAGGTAACTGCACATTTTTCTTTGCTCCTTTAGGAATCCCCTGCCCCCATTTCCATGAGAACAAGCCCAGGTAGTCTGCTGGAGGACGAGGCCATGTGAGGCAAAGCTGAATTGCCCCAGCTGAGACCTCGAAACCGGCCAGCACTCCGCTCACCCCTTAAACAATCCTGCCACTAGCCCACTGCAGAAACATAGGCAGTCCCTGCCTAACACAGCAAAGCCTGGTCAGATCAGTCAGACTGCCCCACTAGTCCTAGGCTTGTCAAAAGTAATAAGTGGCTGTTGTTTTAAGCTACTGAATTTTGGAATTTATTACACAGCAATAGCTAACTAACACAGTACATGAATTCAAGTCATTTCTTTATGTAATACTGAAAAACAGGGCCAAGTGCAATGTCTCACTCCTGTAATCCCAGCACTTTGGGAGGCCAAGGTGGGAGCACTTGAAGCCAGAAGCTTGAGATCAACCTGAGCAACACAGTGAGACCCCATCTCTACAAAAACAAAAAAATCAGACACTTTTGCATGCACATGAAGACCTAGATACTAAGGAGATAGATCAAGACCCTATCTAAAAAAAAAAAAAAAAGTAATAAGCATTATCTACTAATTATCAAGTTTAGAAATTACTTTAGCAGGTCTTAGTCCTATTTTCTTCTAATTTTTTAAATTATTTATTTATTTATTTTTAGAGACAAGATCTCATTTTGTTACCCAGGTTGGAGTACAGTAGCACAATTGTCACTCACTGCAACCTTGAACTCCTGGGCTCAAGTGATCCTTCTGCCTCAGCATCCCAAGTAAGTGGGACTACAACTGTGTGCCACCATACGTGGCTGATTTTTTTTTTTTTTTGGTAGAGGTGGGGTATCACTGTGTTGCCCAGGCTGATCTCAAACTCCTGGCCTCAAGTGATCCTCCTGCCTCAGCCTCCCAAAATGCTGGGATTATAGGAGTGAGCCACTACATGCAACATCTATTTTACTCTCATGAGAGGAGGGACAAATTCAATTCAATTAGCTCATTCAAAAGTAATTTGAAATATTATGAAACAAGTATGAAGAAACAGAGTGGTCAAAACCTGTTTTACTTATTTGGAAATAATCATTTAATTGGTCAGGAGACTCTTCTTCCAAACCCAGATTTTTGCAATGGTATTAAGATGCATATTCTACATAAGAATCAGGACTGGGTTTAATATTGTGCTTATACAGCTGAGCCTACATATGGTTCCTATGCACAGAGTCAAATACTGAGTAAAGATCAGTAAAAGCTGCAAACACCTTACCTTGTTCTTAAAAGATTTCTGCATAAAATACACAGAAAGAAAAAGTAATTTACTATGGAATAGCCTTACCAAGAGCCTGCTCCTTGCATAGAATATTAGCCTGAGAAACACAGACTTGCAATTTGTCATGGGAAACTGGCTAAAACGTAAAAGGGAATAACCAGTAAATGAACAAATCCATAATTTAAAAAAGAGTAGAGGATTTATCTTTTTTAGAAATGGGGAGGGATAGGGAATATACTATATTATGGTCCACCAGAACAAAGTCCGAAAGGCCAGATACCAACAGACCATAAACAATTTTAACAACAGAAAATCTTCACCAAGTAATTTATATAATTTGGCCTTTTAATCTGCAAGATTGTGAAATGAAATGTTTCCTATATGTACTAGGAGGAGGAAATTCATCTCGGAGTATAAGCCTGAGAAGAGGGGTCCTCTATCCCTCGATATTGGGACTTCCTCAACCTTCCTCATCAGTGTCATCTTACAGTCCTTCCTCACTCTCAGTTCTAACTGCCAAGCCTGAGTCAGTCACAGTAATTAATTTTAAAAACAAAAGTATTTTTTAAATCAAGAGTTAAAACTAGATGTGGTAAGATTCTGTATGACTTCTGAATTTCATTTTGATGTGAGCTCAGAAGCCTGGCCATGACTGTTTTTAGCTTCCTAACAACCAATAGACACAGAGATTGTATCACTCAGCATCACATGTCGGAAACAGAAACCACTGGAGGTATTATAAGCAGAAGGGGTTTAATACAGGGAATCAGACTATTCAAAAATTCATGATGGGCTGGAGAAAGAATCTCTGAGGTGATAAATCCCAGATGTTTCAGCACTCACCCACCTTGTGGCCTATATACTTTGTGAATCATCACAAACACGAGGAAGCAGGAAACATCGCTGAATGGGCTGAGATCAAGAGCACCCAACCACAGCTGTGACCCAGAGAGCAAGAAGCGAGGGTTAGGCAGCTGTCGCCACCCCCACAACTGCCCCTGTGCACCTGCAAAGCTGGAGAACCAGTACCAGGTTAGTGGTGCCAAAAATGCATCATCTCAAGACTCCATTTGCTAGCAGAAATTCCAAAGTGGCATGAAAATAGACTTCGTTTCTATTTGTTTTCCTTTCCTTTCACCTTCCAATTCTCACATGAAAGTATCTAATTGATGGAGACTTATTTATATCCAGAATCACAACTGCAAAGGAATCTGAGAAACACAGTTTGGGCTTTCCAGTCTCTCAGTACAGGACCACACACCTGTGCCTGTCTAGCACATCCATCAGGAGAACTATGACAGTAATTCCTAATTTTACTAAAAAAGGACAGATAAATGCAGTTTTATTGTATCAACAATTCATTCATAAAAACTGAAGGGAAACTTCTCTTTCAAGTCACTTGAGATAGAGATTTCATCCAACTGCAGATAGCTAAGGCATCACCAATAGAATTTAAATGCATCTCACTCCATTTCACCTTTTTCATCCCCGTAATCTAACCAGCTCAATCACAAGCGAGGCACAAAGAGACACCAGGGCAACTAAACCAATATTTAAATAAGGGAAAAAAAATCAATCACTTTTATTTAGTTCAAGATCTCCATTCTTAGAATGGTAATAAACTGTAATACATTTCATTTCTTCTTACTTGGCCTTGATCTGAAAAGACTGAAGGGAACTACTACCTACAGCAGAGCCTCAGAGAGATTGACTGGACCAGTCCTGAAACTATGAATTGGACCACACACAGAGCCCACTTTGGAACAAAACAGGCACAGAGCATTCTGCATGTTAAGGCTAACGATGACCTTGGTCACCATGGAATCACCATGGAATGCACCAGGAATTCTTGCCTATGCCAAGGCAACCACGGAGGCTTGTGGTATCCTCTGAGGTTGCTTGACTAGGAAATTTAGCAGAACCTAGAGGTTTTTTGTTGAAGAGCAATAAAATGAACCAATCCTCTCCTCTCTCTTGGAATGTTTGAATATGCAACACATAGAGCCCCAACTGGTGGGGTGAGGAGGAACACAAGGAAGCTGAGAGACCTATAGAGGAAAGAAAGCTAGCTGAAGCTAAGACATTGAAGAAAAAGAGGTCAGCAGTTGAAAAAGGTGAAGAGAAACAGATACCACCTTGGTAGAAGCCATAGACACAAAAATAAGCTAAGGGATGAGAATGGCAAGTCAGAGACACACAATCTGTGGTGATATACATGAAAAGTCATCTTGAAACTGCCTGTACTAAAATGATGTCAGGTCACAAGGCAGGAACTGTGATAAAAGTCTGATTTCTACAGAAGACACAGCTAAAAGTTGACCAGCCATTGTTCCCTAACTTGCCTGTACTGTAACCATTTGCTGCTTAAGTGTCACATATCCTTCATGGGGGCAAGATTTGTGACTTCCTCAATCGCTTCTATAGATAACATTGCTATTATAAAACCTAAAACTGGTCTTTTAGATATCTTCCAGCCTCTGCATTAAGGGGGACCAACTGACATCAACTAGACCAGTGGCCATGTGTGGAAACTGATCCAACAGGTCCTGCGACCCTCTACCTAGGAACTGTCTTAGCCAAGAAGACAATTTCTGCTTCCCAATCCTGAGTTCATCCCCAGTCATTTAGCAGACTCACTTCCCTAGCCCTTTGTTCACCAAGCCACCTTTAAAAATCTTAGGCCCCAAATTCTTGAGGGGTTGGATTTGAGAAATTTCTCCTATCTCCTCACTCAGCGTCTTGTGATATTAAACTCTTTCTCTGCTGTGACTGCAGCTGTCTTAGTATATTGGCCTTTATCTGGGCAATGGGCAAAGAACCTGCTTGGGCAATAACAATCTGGCTTCTAGGACAGTTTTTCTCTTTCTTACTTTTCTGTAATCCTGAATAAACCACACCCTCTGAGGTATTCTCAGGATGTAGGATTCCTTTCCTTCTAACTTCAAAGAGCCTATCTCATACAGCAAAGGTCCCAGAATAGAAGAAAATTACTTCTCCAGAGTTATTTCATGTGTTACCCATTCAGGTTGAGCAGGCTGTGTATTCAAATGAGGTTGGTTCGGAATTTGCCATTCAACATTTCCCTGTGGTCCTCAGAGAAGTGGCTTATGGGAAATCTTCTGTCTCTCAATGATTTGAGGCTGGTATCCCTTGGTTCTCCATCAGACTGAGTATTTAAACGGTTCTTCCCACTGCAGGGTTCTTAGAGTAGATGAAAGTCCAAAGATCATAGAATTGTGGCTCAACACCCACGCAGACTGTGGATGGTCTGATACAGGCAATATATGAATCCAGGGAAATCTCATCTGATTTATCAAAGGAATTAATCATGACAAAAAGATTTCTATAAGAATAGAGTGTTATTAACTGAATCATGTCCCCTGAGATTCATATGTTGAAGCCCTAACCACCAATTTGATTATATTTGGAAGTAGGGAATACAAGGAGGCAGTTAATGTTAAACAAGGTCATAAGGGTGGTATTGGAGCTCTGAAACCAACACCCCAAAACATTTGGACACGCCAGACAGACTAAAGAATCAAGTTCTCTCTGACCTCCCCTTCAACCATTGGGGCTCTCCCAAAAAGTTGAAGTTTCTATGTCTGACTAAGATTGAGACCCATCTAGGAGAACAATTGTTCTTTTCTTTTCCTCCTTATAAGACTGGGAAATGTGACTATCCCTGGACAGACTCTTTAAGAAGACAATGCCAGTCAGACTCATTTAAATTGCAAAGAATTATTCACCAGTTAACCTTTGTTTCCCATCCATTCATCCTTCCTAGTAATCCTTTATTGCCCCTCAACAGAATTCCTCTTTTCCCCACTCCCATAACCCATTTTACCAGAAAGGCATGTAAGCTTCTGAACTCCATCCGGGAGCTGTTTTCATTCTGAAGGCTCCCATGTATACATGTTAAATAAATTTGTATCTTTTTCTTCATTTAATTACTCTGCCTCATGTCGGTGATTTTTCAGTGAATCTTAGCAGGACAAGAGCTGTGCTCCCTACTGTGGGATACCTGAGGATTAATATCCTTATGAGAAGAGATGCTAGAGAGCTTGCTCTCTCTTTCTCTCTCTCTCTCTTTCTTTCTCTCTCTTCCATGCACAGAGAAGAGGTCGTGTGAATGCACAGTGAGACAGTGGCTGCCTATAAGCCAAAAGAAGAGTCCTAAGACTGGTACCCTGACCTTCCAGCCTCCAGAATTAGAAGAAAATAAATGTCTGTTGTTTAAGTCACCCAGTCTATGATATTTTGTTATGGCATCCCTTTCCTCCCTACAAGTATGAAAAAAATGAGCATAACTAGCCCACCTTTATCTCTGTGAAAGATTTTTCCCCTATAACTAGGATAAAGAGAAAACTAAAACTTGGGATTTATGGGCTCCTGCAGTCAAATGATTAATGCAGCCAAAGTAGATATAGTAACTTTGCTTGAAGTTTTTTAAATAAGGTAATTTAGAAACCTTATCTTAGGGCCCCAACTATTTCACATTCCAGTAGAGGAATCTTATTCATTGAAAGAAAAACAACATCAGGCCAAAAAAACAGAAATTATTAATAGAGAATAAATATATTGGTCGTAGCATAGGGACTGATATTACCGAGTGCTACATTGGTCATAAGCTCAGCATCAATCTAGTTCTCTCTTTTGAATCCAAACATATCTCCCAACACCAGATTTTGGAGCAAAGAAAATGTACAGGTGTTACCAAAAGTTTTGCACTTCTCTGAGGCTGCATCAGAAGAATAAGGACAAGTGGTCTGAGGAGAAAGAAAGAGGAGTTTATTAATTTTTCTGGCAAATGAGGAGGTTGGCAGACTCCTGTCTCAAAGTCCAATGTCCTGCCTCTGAGCAGAAGTACAAAGCTTTTAAATATTCTGATTAATTCCATAATCCCATCTTTGGCTAAGACAATTTCGTGACCTTCACTGAGGTAATTCCCCTGAGCCATCTCCTGCGGTGCAAAGAACACAGAACACTTTCTTGCCCCTCCCCACCACTAGCCTGAGACAGGGATGTAGGTTTTAGTTCTCAAGAAAGGTGAGGGGGTTTTGAACAGACAGAAAACATTTTTACCCTCTTTCAGGCCATTCTCTCTGTTACCCAGGCTACCTGGACGAAGACAACAGCCCTGATACTGAGCTCACAAGAGAGTCAATCATTTGGAGAGGATCCTTTTTGCCTGTCACCAGAAAAAATGTCCCAAGTCACAGCTGAAACATTCTACAAATGCTTGCTGTCCACATTAGCATTGGATTTTTCTATTCCACTGTCTTCATCAACATAATTTTATTCCTTGAAACACTAGCCTAGAAAGATAAAGATTGCAAATAACTTTATTGTTCAGTGTAGAAATTTGCTGAGAAATCCATCAACTCTTCAATAGAAAGCATCAAATGACAGTTTATACACCAAGACTCTTTAAACCCCTTGACTCAAAATCACTGCCTTGCTATGCTTACCAGTCTGTACTCACACCTACTCAAGCCCCTGCATTGAAAGCCTTCCTCAGCCAGATTTTAAAAACTCATGAATATCTCAACTTCCGCTGCCCTCCCCACCAAATGCTACTAAGACTCTGTCAAGATAGTGTTCTCTTTGATTGTAATAAGAATAAACTCAGCTTTGTCTCATCAACTTCCTGTCTCAGTGATGCCAGTATTCTGTAGGAATCAGGAAATAATCAAGAGTAACCAAAGGATACAAGGTGTCTTGTAGGAGGTAGCTAGAGAAGTGTCCCTTCAGGAAGAGTGGGCAGGAAGAGTAAGCATCCAGATGGTGGAAGGGCAAGATGAGCCTCACTGAGGACCAAGAATCATCACTAGGGTGCACCCTTTGAGGAAAGCCATGGGAGAAACAGTACCAAGAGACTGGAGGAACAGGCTCTGCCATGGTGCCATGGTGCTCTGCATATATCCACAAAGAACCTGTAGGCAAAGGCTTGCCCCAAGCTAATCAGTCTTGGCTGAATGCCTGGTGATCCTCCTGGAACACAAGAGCATGAAAGGCCTTTGAAGAGCTTCTGTGAGGCCACCTTCCAGTCTCCCCTGGGAAGCTGTCATGAGGCCGTTTCTCATCACAAAGGGGTATGGGTCTCTCTGCCCCATCCCTTAACAGAGCGACAGTATATAAAACCATTAGCTGCAGTCTAGAGTTAGCTCCTCAGTGACAGGTACCTCATGATGTGCATTGCAATCTCCTAGTCCCTTTGGTTTCCATACCCTTCTTCTTGATATGTAGAACAATGACCTTGATGAGCTAGCACCTATGGTCAATCTTCCTCTCATGGTCTGTATAAGTAATAGATTGTCTAATTCTAAAAATGGCTCATTGTATCTTTACCATCTGAATCATTTGAGACTTGACCTTGTCCTTGCCTTGGCTCATATGTGCTTGATGGAAACTAAGTGAAGCTGTGGGATCTACATGGTAGTCCTAGGCCTGATCTCCCCCTAACCTCACCCCCTTGGCCTCTCTGTACAACAGAAATTAGCCAGAGGCCAAACAAGAATCACGGGCAAGGCTTTAGTGGGGCTTACGTTTGAACATAAGGGAGATAGCACAGAGGAAAAATCATCAGGCAAATTCCAGAAGGAGAGTTCAGAAAGAATTTTAAAGAGGCTTAGACAGGAAAAGTGTGACTTATAAGCACATAAAAAGGTGAGGTTCTCTTGCGCACCTGCGTAGTTCTATCACATGCCTCTTCATGCATTGTAGGTCTCATTAGCATGTTAAATCTCCACCACTGGGCATGATTTTTAGCATTGAAATGAGGTTATTGATAGGACTGGCCTTATTAATAAAGTATCTAACAGAGAAAAATAAACTATCTAACAGAAAGAAAGAAAAGTAAACTCACAGCACATAATTGTCCTTTTTAAGGGAAAGATGACAGCACAACAGCCCCTTGTCTGATTTACCACCTGAGGCTCAACTCAATGTCTTTAAAATTCACTATCTGTGACTTTTTTTAAGAGTTTATTTTGACAATCTTGAAAAGTCCAGACTAGACAGTAGAGGTGTGAGTCACTGTCTCAGTTTTTGTCAGATTACATGATAAGGCAGCCTCACGGAGAAGATGGAAAAAAGGGATAAATAGACATAGTCCCTTTACAGTCATCTCTTGTTACTATAATAGTTTATAATATTAACTGTTTAGCTATCCTTTTTATAAAAACTCTGAGCCCCTTAGCCTCAGGACTAACTTTTTTTTCCTTGTGTCACACCCTTTCCACCTTTGGTAAGGAAAATAAACTTTTTTAAAAACTATTTTAATCTTTGTGTTGAGAATTCTTTCTCATCCTGCACCATGAGTTCCCAGCCTAACCTTTGATGACCCATATGGGATACCTCCATATGGGGATCTCACTTTTCCACCTCTGTCTTGGGGAACTCATTTCCCTCTCTCTCTCTTAAGGAACTCTGTTTTATACCTCAGTTGTGAAACTGCTCCCTCCCCTTCTACACAACCTCCTAGCTTTTCAGAGGCAGAATTACCCAAGAGAGCCAGGTAAGAAGGCACCAGGACCACACCCTTCTACAGGAACTGAGTCCTGCTCCCTGTACAACCAGCTGGGTCAATGAAGTATAGACACAGGGGACTGGACTTGCCTTCCAGAACTGGTGGGGTCCCTGTGCTGGCATCCTCCCTACCCACAATCTTCTGGGACTGCTTCAATCTGACAGACCCCAACTTTGGCACAGGCTCTACTTTGCAACACTGAGATGGCCAAGCCAAGGGTAACTCTCTCTGTTACAGGCTTCACTGTGATCATCTCCAACACCTCTCTGATTGTCAGAAAAGAATAGATCTTTGATCTTTGGATTTTGACATTTGTATCCAGATGAATGAGTGCTATTTACAGAAAACTTCTCTCTGCATTTGGGGAATTCCAGAGAAATTCCCATTTGGATTAAAATCCTCAACCATTTTGGAGAGTAGGACCTCTGACTGTTTGTATTTGACACTCCCTAGACTTCTTTATTGGAAATACAGTCCATTTAATGTATGTGTGTACACATTGGGAATACCCTGTTTCTTCTGTTTGGCCTTTTATGTCATTTAGACTCAGGACAGGTAGTTTAAGTACAGGTTGATTTGAGATAAAATTCATGAAAACTTCTCTGATGTGGTGTTCCAAGACTTGGGTTTAATACCTCTTAAATTTCTCTTTTTATTGAAATTATCTATATGAATATGTGAGATAAAAATGTACTGTCTATTAAAAAAGTTTAAAGACATGTCAGGTTTTCCAGGACTCCAACTGGTCTCCACATATTATGTTCTGTTCTTGTACACATGTTTAAACTAATGGACAAATTATATCAAGAAAAGTTCAGAGCTCAAAGGGTCAAACTGCTACCATTCTGTTAAACAATTTTCTTTTTCTGCCTACTTTAAAATTACAGTTGCTAAGTTACTGATATTAAGATAAACTCACTGTCTATGATATCACTAATTCAAGGTTACTTAAAACAATCAGTTCTAACAACAACGTATACAATAAAAACTCATTTAAAAGTAAATAAAAAAGGGTAAAACACCCCTTTCAGTTTCCCTTCAATGTAATTTCTATCCTGCCTCTACTATGAGTTTCAAGACCATCTGAGTTCAGCCACTCCCCCTTAATGACTGTCAGTTGGACTCTCAAGTATGGACAACTCTATGAAACTAAATCAGCAGGAAGCAGTTATAGAAAAACAGACCTTCACCCAAATACCCCAATCTTGAGTCCATTAATAAGACTATTAATTCTAACCAAAGCTGGGGAGGAATGATAGAGTGACCTCAGTAATAAACTATCTAACAGAGAAAATAAACTGTCTATCAGAAAGAAAGAGGAATAAACTCATAGCACATAATCGTCCCTTTGAAGGGAAAGATCAGAGCACAACAGCCCTTGTCTGACTAACCACCTGAGGTTCAGCTCATATTTAAGACTAATCATCTGTGACTTCTCAAAGAGTTTATTTCAATAGCCTCGAAGAGCTCTGAGCAGACAACAAGGGTGCAAAGCTCACCACCTCAATTTCTGCCAGACCATATTACAAGGACTCTGATAAGGTAACCTCACAGAGAAGAGAAAAAAAAAAAGGATAAACATACACAGCTGCTTCACAGCTGCCTCCTGTTATCAGCTTACATTAATTGTTTAGTTACCCTTTTTCTCTAAAAAACTCCGAGTCCCTTAGCCTTGGGGACAATACTTCTCCTTTCTTCTTCTAGTGTTGCACCCTTCCCACTTTCAGGAAGATAAACTTTCTTTCTTTGAAACTATTCTAATCTTTGTGTTGAGAATTCTTTCTCAGACCAACCTATAAGGTCTAATAATTATAATGAGGGGAAAGTCACAGTAAGGTAGTGTGGCAGTCCTTTTTGGTTTGAGGTGGTTAGATCTTTGTGGTCAAGTTCTTTATCAGCTAGTGTCAGCATCTTGCTTTAGTGATCTTGAAAACATTACTCAAGAGACAGATGGTTGGGCCCTCACTTTATATGGGTATGGGCTGAATTCCAGCAACTAGGAACTGATTCTTTTCCTCTTTTATGCTGGGTCATGGTGTCTAATGTTGCCTCCCTGGGTCATAAGTGAGGCCTGAATTCTGTCCCTATACTATCTCAATCCCATAGAGAAAAGGCAGGGTTTGGGAGGCTTACAGGGAGATTAAAAATTAAAGGAACAATTATATTAGGAGGAGAGTGATTAGTTTTACTCCTCTGGTTCTCCCAAACCCTCTTGGCCTCTCAATCCACTCCTCATTAAAAGGAGTTATTTCATTGGTGAGTGACTGACATGGGGCTACCTTTTTTGGTTGCATGGAGTTAACCCATTTAAAGTCTCCCATTCTCTATTCTGCTTCTCCACTCCACTTTAGCGCAAAGCAGCAATGGCATACAAGAAAGTCTGTGCTTTTACACTAAGCCATATTCTCCATGGTCCAGTGAGACTGAATTCCAGCTGCCTGACTCCCACTGATATTTTCTTGATTATTTCCAAGCTTGGAAAGGGAATAGATGTATAAATTATTGGGCCCCCTTTAGCCCAAAGAAATTCGATTAAAAAAATTTATAAAAGGAATGTTAAGATATTTTAACAACAAAAAAACAGAAGTAGAATAACAAGCCAACACAAAAGGAATCATAAAATCTAAAACCAAAGAAAAAGGATTAAAATTTAATGGAAAGATAATGAAAAATAAGATGATATAGTAACATAAAGTAAGTAATATAAATAGGGGAAAAAAGAAAAGTCATAAAGTTAAAGATTTAATAGGAGTTGTAAAATTAAATAAGAATACCAAAAATTTTACAACATATGGACAGGGTTAAAACATTTAAACGATTCTGAAGTACAGGGGTTAAAACTTTAGAAACAAAATAACTGAAAACAAATGGTGAACTGAGCCAGGTGTGGTGGCTCAGGTCTGTAATCCTAGCATGCTGGGAGGCCGAGGCCAGAGGATCGCTTGAGGCCAGGAGTTTGAGAGCAGCCTGAGCAAGAGCAAGATCCAGCCTTTACAAAAAAAAAAAAAAAAAAAATAGAAAAGTTAGCCAGATGTGGTGGTGTGTGCCTGTAATCCCAGCTATTATACTTGGGAGACTGAGGCAGAGGAGGATCACTTGAGTCCAGGAGTTTGAGGTTGCAGTGAGCTATCTCTGATCACACCACTACACTGTCGACCAGGAGACAGAGGAAGACTCTGTCTCAAAAAAGAAAGAAAAGGATGAACTGATTCCTTATCAGAGTCCTCAGTTGGCTCAGACATCCCCAGCTATGGTGAAGTTCCTCCTGAATGGGGAGTTGAGGGAGCTATCACCCCCAATCGTCAAGGCCTTCAGCTCTTTCCTGGAGGCTGCAGGCCATGTTTTCAGTTGGCAGGTAACATGAGGATCCCAGGCTTTTGAATCAAAAAAGTAGAAACCTACAGTCTTCTTGGTCTTTTGCAAACTCCTGGACAAAAATCCTCTTGATTGTTTTGTGTTGTTCTCTGGTTTTGCTGCATGTATGTCTGGGTGGGAAGAATAAGAGACCACACCTCCCATATCTTAGTCTTTTTGGTCTGCTAAAACAAAATACTATAGATTATCTTATAAACAACAGAAATTTATTTCTCACATTTCTGGAGGATGAAAGTCCAAGGTCAAGATGCCAGCAGATGCAGTGTCTGGTGAGGGTCTACTTCCTGGTTCACAGATAGCACTTTCTCACTGTGTCATCACATAGTAGAAAGGCAAACAAGCTTCCACAGGCCTATTTTATAAGGGTACTAACCCCATTTGTGAAGGTTTTGTCCTCACGAAGTAATAACCTCCCAAAAGTCTCCACCTCCTAGTACCATCACCTTGGGGTTTAGGATTTCAATATATGAATTTTGTGGAGACAAAAACATTTACACCATAGCTCCTCAACACTTTGGTCTACTCTTCTGGATACCTATGTGGTCTTTCATTCATCATTTGACAACTATTTATCGAATCCTTACTCCATGCAATGCCCAATTACAGTATAAGTGCTAGTGATACAGTACCTACCTACTGATGGAGAAATATGATTTTTCCATTGTAAGTGTGGCAAGTGCTATGAGGAAGCAGGGAAGCTATGAGAATGACAAACAGGGAATGTCTTGGGAGGTCATCAAAGGCTTTCTAATCAAAGTGTCTGCTTATAGAAGTAGGATTAACCTAGCCAAAAGAGAGTGGAAGAGCATTTTAGGTGGAACAGCAAGGACAAAGACCCTGAAGCAGAAGAGGTAAAAAGTGGACAGCATAAACTATTCTGGTTACTGGGGCCAAAAGACAGTAAGGCCAAAAGGGAGAAGATAAGGGTGAGATAAAACCTAAGCCTTGAAACCACATTAAGTATTTGTGTTTGTTTTATTATTTGCGTGAGAAATATTTGATCTCCTACTTGGACCCAGTGGAAATATTACCCTTGATGTCTTGACTGTCTAATGAGTACAGTTTAACCCAAATTACATAAACTTAAGAATTTTCATCTAAAAAGCATTCTTAGCAATTAAATCAATTTCATTCCTTGATAAATTACCATACAGAAGATTGATTTTCATTCTTCCCATTTCTAGTTTATTAAAATTAATGTAAGATCAAATTTTTATTATAGACTTTCAACAAAAAAATTGATTCATCAATTGTTTTGTCCTTGAGTTCAATTTTCTATGGTCTAGCTATAAATTTTTTAAAGATTTGATTCCTCATTTTTTAATTAATAAAATTTTAGCGTGTCATTTTAGCCCCTTTCAGTTTTGTGTTAGCTCTGTTTTTAAGTAATCTTCTCTTTGAGTAAAAGGAATGAGTTATTTCTTAGCTAATACATGACAAAAATCTTAAATTGTCTGTTGTTCAGAACTGAATCCATTACAGCGGTTCTCTAACTTTTCAGTCTCAGAAGCCCTTTAGGCTCTTAAAAATTATTGAGGTCCTGAAAAACCTTTTGTTTATGTGGATTATAACTATCATATTTGCTGTATTATAAATTAAAACTGATAAACTTTTTAACATTAATTTTAAAAAATAACAATCAACCCATCCCTTGTTAACACACATATTTTTATGAAAAATAACTCTACTTTCCAAAATAGAGAAGAGTGGCATTGTTTTGCATTTTGCAAATCTTTAATTATGTGGCTTCACAGAAGACAACTTGTTTTTATACCTTTTACATCTAAACTGTTGTATTATCACACATCATGCAGGCCTCTAGAAACTCCCCACTTAAAGAATGAGAAAGAAAATGTCTTTGTATTCCTATGAAAATAGTTTTGTCTTGGTGGACCCTAAAAAGGTCTTGGGGAGCCTACAGGTCCCTGGGACACACTTTGAGAACTGCTTCTCTTTTATCATGTTTCCAAATGGGTGGTTTACATACCGTTTTATTTGAGGTGTCAAAAAGAGTTTTTTATTTTAATAATTATGTATTTTAAATGTTTATTAGAAAAAATAGGAACCAATGAGACACTTGCCACGACATTATTTTGGGCACTCTAAATTTGTCCTAAGTTAAAGTTTTACATTCATTTATACGTGTCCAAGTCAAATGTTCCACCAAAACGGTCTGTTTCATGTTTTCTGTGTTTTCTACACAGAGAGAGTGGATTACTTTCACAAAGCCATGTGTTAATGTGAAAGGACACAGAGATCAAGTTTTAAAAGATTCTGTGAATAAAAGGAATTTACGTTTCCAGGAAGAAGTAGAAAAGAGCACTATTGATGGAGGTTAAGAACGTGCAGTTTGCAACCGGTCTGATCGGGGCAGGAATCCCAGCTTTAACATTTACTAGCTCTGTGATCTCGGGCAAATTATTTACCGTTTGTGAACCTCAGTTTCTCTTTTATAAAATGGATGTAATAATCACTTGTTAAGACTGACCATTAACAAAGATACTGTACTTAAAGCAAGTCACACAGAACTTGGCACATAGGAGCCCTCCATACACAGCCATCCTTAGGAAGGACTTTAATCACCTCCACGTTCCCAGCGCCTCCCACAGTGCCCAACACAGAGCTGACGCCCAAAGACAGGTTTTGGGGGTGAGGGCTGATGCTGTGCCTCGGGAAGAAAAGGCACACCTGTCCTGATGTTGGTGGCTGGGTCTGGAAGAGTACGTGGGAACTTAAGCTTAGGAAGTGTGGCTTCCAGGCCAGAAACGGCAAAAATCAAACGTTCGAATCCTGAGTCTGGTCAGTGAGGACCGTCGGGAGCAAGCCCCAACGGCCCGGACCGACTGTGCGCGCGTCAGTCTGAAGCCCGAAGGCGCATCCTGTGCTCGGTCCCGTCGATCGACCTGATCGGGGATCGTCCATTCTGTTCTGGCTGTGGGAGGTGTTTTCGTTCTCGCGAGGCTTCAAACTAGGCGGCTGGGGAAGAGGCGGGCCCGCTGGAGAAAGAGGAGGAGCGTGAGGCGGCGGCACGCAGCGTTCCCAGAAGGCTGTGGGTGTCCCTCGCTTCCTTCGCGGCCTTACGAGCGAGCGCGTGAACCGCTCCCTGCAGCCTAGCCATGGCGCTTCACGTTCCCAAGGCCCCGGGCTTTGCCCAGATGCTCAAGGACGGAGCGAAAGTAAGGGATGGAGGAAGGGGGTGCGGTGGGAGAGAGTCGGCATAGGGCTGCGGCGGCCGCAGCAAAGAAGGAGGGCCTACTACTAACGGGCTGGGCGTGCTCCCCTGGCACGGCGGTCGGGGGAAGATTCCAGAAACGGGGGTGTTTTCGGGAGGGCTTGGGCGTGGATGTCTGCGGACACTTCCATTCTTCCTCGACCCGGGGGAAGGCCGAGGGGGAAAAAGTGATGGTTGAGGAGTTAAGGCCGCAGGATTCGTGCTCTTCACTTTCTAGTTGGGCAGACATAAGGCCACTCAGGCATTTTTCCTTCATTCGCAACATGGGGCTAATGAGGCCCTCCGCCCTGAAAGAGTATTGTGAAGGTGAAGTTGAATAATGTAAATGAAATTGCTGTTGGGAACTGCAATGTGATTGACACTCGTTCGCGAGTTACAGAATGGGAAGGGACAAGAAGCTGGCGATGTAGAGAGGAGAGCGTAGGAACAGGTTGTTTCCTTCCAAGTGAGAAATAGAGGGCTTCCAGTTTAGTTCTCAGAAGCAGTGCGTTGTAGCCAAATGCATTCCAGTCTCTCAACTTAATGTTAGCAAGCTTGACCTAAAACGGACCTCTTTCCTCATCTTTAAATTGAGAAGATTGGACCAAAAGATGGTATCTTTGAGTTCTGTCTTAAACCTGTGTGACCCACAAGATAAGTTATGCCTTAGCCCAAATAACAATATTTTATTTTATGGTCTGGTCTTGATGTAATTTCAGGAGCATGGTTTAAAAAAGAAAATCTTATTGCACTATTGATAAAATTTGGCTTTTTGGCTGTTCAAATAGTGATGTTCCTTTATTTGTCCTCCATATTTTATGTGTTTAATTAAAGAAATAGATCATTGTGATTGAATTTAAGGTTGTATGGAAGGTAGAGGGAGCATGAACAGTACTAGGGAGCTAGGTTCTTGTTTGTCGGATGCGTTTTTGAAATACTTTGGGGCAGGGCATGTAATCCCAGCACTTTGGGAGGCAGGAGTGTTCCTTGAGGCTAGGCATTTCAGACCAGCCTGGGCAACATAGCTGAACCCAGTCTCTACAAAAAAAATTTTTAAATTAGCTGGGCATGTTGTCGTGCACCTGCAGTCCCAGCTATTGGGGAAGCTTAAAATGGGAGAATCGCTTGAGCCCCGGAGTTCAAGACTGCAGTGAGCTATGATGGTGCCACAGCGTTCACACCTGGGAGATAGACTCTCTCATAAAAATTTTTTTGTAAAGATAATGACATTGCTTCCCTAAAAAAAAAAAAAATCGTAGCTTTCAATTTAAATTGTTTTTTTACTAATAGAGGTTTGGAAGATTTGTGTATCACAAAGCATCATTTAATTGTCATTCAGATACTAGTGGTTTTCTGCAGAACACTGAGATGTTCCATTTGGTAAATAGGTACTGAAGGGACTGCAGTGAAAGAGAAAAGTCTCAGCTCTCCTAGAGTTTATGTTCTTCTGAGGCAGATATAATAAATGATCAAATAAGGAAATTTTCAAATAATGGTGAAGGAAATAAACTATACTGTAGTAGAGAATGACAGGAAGTAAAAAGTCTGTCTTTAAAAAGAAGGATTGGGGTAGACAAAATGATTAAATAAAATGTTCGGGGAAGAACTCTTAAGTCAGTGCTGAGTGACAGAAGGAATTAGCCAAGATGAGAGGGGGAAATGTTCCAAACTGAGGAACCAGCTGGTACAAAGACCCTGAGGATGGAATGAATTTGACTTTTTTAAAAAAACAACAACAACAATAGATGACAGAGCTGAAGTTTACCAAGGGAAGATAATAATGGTAAATTCAGAGGAGGAGAGGAGAACGTGTAGGGCCTTGTATCCCTGAAGAGGGATTTGCATTTTATCCTAAGAATGGTGGAAAGCCCTTGAAAGGTCTTAAGTATGATAGTGATGGGATCTGATTTGTGATCAGTTGGCCATTTCTGGGAAAATGGGGGTGAGGGGAAGGAAAGCTAAGAATTGTATGCTAAATATCTAAGCTATTCTGCCTTTTTATTAGAAGCAAGATAAGCAGAGACCTTGTATTTGAAAATTCTTATTTCACTGTCCTCTCTAATTAGAAGTTTTTTTTTTTTTAACAGCATTTTTCAGGATTAGAAGAGGCTGTGTACAGAAACATACAAGCTTGCAAGGAGCTTGCCCAAACCACTCGTACAGCATATGGACCAAATGGTAATTGCTAAATTCATGTTTTAAAATATACAGTAATAGAATTTTGTGTACTAGCTCATCTTTCAAGTTTGTTCCAAGGATATTATATTTACAGTATGGCTTTGAAAGTTAATTTCATAGTACATTGATACCAATACAGCATTTTTAATCAGCAACTGGGATCTGTTTAGAAGAATAGGAATCAAAATAATGTTTTTTATCCTGTTGAGAGGATAGAAAAATAATACCCCTTGGCTATTTTGATAGTACCTAATGTTCATCGTGACAAACACTGAACAGTTCTTTAATAAAAAAGTGACATTATAGTTTAAGGGAGAAAATTCTCTCCTTCTTGCCTTCTACCACCAATTGAAATTGATAGATTTATGGAATGAACATAAAACTAAATTTACTGTTAAGTAGATTATTTTAGTCTTTTTACGTTAACGTAATTTGTGTTTATTGAGCACTTGTTGCAGCCAAGAGTATTGCAAACAGAAGACAGAAGTCAGCAAAAATGTGAGATTTGGCATCGTCTCTAGTAATTGTAGGAAATTAGAAAAGAAATAGTGTGGGTGTGCGGTCAGGAAAAGTCCGTGGGGCTGTGAGACAGACTTAATGAGTAGACAGTATGGGTTGAGTTCTTACAAAGCTATTTTAAGAAATAAACACAAATTCATATTTTTTCACTAGATTTTCCTGGGTATTTGGGAAAGGATTTGATTAATGATTTCTTTTTCTTTTTTAACTATTTGAGGAATGAACAAAATGGTTATCAACCACCTGGAGAAGTTGTTTGTGACAAATGATGCAGCAACAATTTTAAGAGAACTAGAAGTAAGTTACTTCTTTAAAAGGAGCCATATGTTTTGGTGACATCAAAATTAAGTGTATTTTAATCTCTTAGGTTGCTTATAAGGGACATTTTTTTCCAACTTGAAAATTTATTGTACAAATTTTTCTAATTATAAAGAGTCCTCTTTAGGTTTAACATTTTAGCTACTCAAAAAAGTTATTGATTTATAGAGAGATTGGTTATGATAAAAGTATATTTGCTAATAACCATATCAAATTGAGTACAATATTCTTGTTCTATAGAGTGACACTGAAGTGAATTATTCCATAATGCAGAAACATCTGACACAGGAAGCAGTGCTTTTTAAAAATAAACTGTTTGGTTTTATGAAAATAAAAAGTCTGTTGATGGGATTTTTACTTTGTTCAGCTGCAGTTTTGTTGTTGTAAAATCTATAGGATAGATACCACCAGCAGGGTTAGGGGTAAGCTCTGGCATCTGAACGTGCATGGAGAGCCAGTCGTCATCTAGCAGCCTTGTAATTAGAGAATGATAGTTCAACCTCAGGGAATTTTTGTGAAGCTTAGCCCTTAAAAGAACTGGAACTTAATCTTACATTTTAAATGAAACTGTAGATAAATTAACATTTCTCTAACAGTTTATTCTTAACATATTCAACAAACTTAAAATTTTAACTCCACAAAATATTTGCGGAAGGACTTGTCATTGTGAATGTTAATGTTACTGTACACTCTGATGTTCTCAGGAGTTATTAAAGTATAATGGGGATATTGTAAAAATAATAAAGTCACTGTGCTGACATTTTATAATTGTCTCACTGCTATCACTTGTTACTTTGTTGGCTTATTTCTTTAAAAGTATCTAAAATAAAATCCTAAGAATAAAATCCACATAAAATTTTCTGTGTACTTCAAGAAAAACATTACACTCCCCTTTTTCTAAAACTGCAAATGATAGCCCTTACAACAAGAACATTCAAATAGATATTGTGACTCATGACCAAGTTAAGTGATGTCTATTTTAGTTCTCCTGAAGCCTTTTTAAAAAAATGTCTAGGTTTAGTGGTTGTAATTACTTTGTTTTTTAGTTTAGTGTACAGTAATGATGTGCTGAACCTTATCTGTGGAGCTGTATGTGCTAGGTGACTAAGCATCAAAAGAAGGTGCACTTTAAAGTTTTATTTCTAGTGACACAATTATGCTGATAGGACTATAGGGACTTGGATTTTTTTCTTATGCAAACACTCTAAGTGTATAGCAGTGTTATCAAATGGAAGTTACCCTCAAAGCAATTCATCTCAGAGAAAGAGAGTAAAATGAAGGTTACCAGAGGCTGGGAAAGGGTAGTGAGGAGGCAGGGGATAAAGTGGGGGTGATTAATGGGTGTAAAAATATAGGTAAAAAATGAGATAGAAGGAACAATATTTGATAACACAACAAAGTGACTATAATCAACAATAAGTTAGGGTATACTTTAAAATAACTACCGGAATGGAATTGGAATGTTCTTAACACAAATGGTAAATGCTTGAGGTGATGGATACTCCAGTTACCCCAATTTGATTTATTCACATTGTATGCCTGTATCAAAACATCATATGTACCCTATAAAGATAATACAACTATTATGTACCCATAATAATTAAAAACAAAAATTTTAAAATGAGAGTTAATGTAGCCCATGGGGAAATTGGAATCTATTAATTTAGGAAATGGAAATTAATGATTTTATGTTGCCTTAATGATCAGATGTTTATCTTGATATTGCATCTTTTACCAGGTACAGCATCCTGCTGCAAAAATGATTGTAATGGCCTCTCACATGCAAGAGCAAGAGGTTGGAGATGGCACAAACTTTGTTCTGGTGTTTGCTGGAGCTCTTCTGGAATTAGCTGAAGAACTTCTGAGAATTGGCCTGTCAGTTTCAGAGGTGACTGAGTGTTCATTTTATAATATACTTGTACTTTATTTTTGCCTGTATATATAACTATTGCTTAAAACTTAAACTAAAATCATCATTTTAATAGTAGCTAACATTTATTGAGCAGTGTACTCTGTACCACACATTATAGTACACATTATTCACATGCAGTGTCTCATTTTATTCTCACAAAAACCCTGTTAAGCCTAAAGTGAGACTAACATTAGGAAAATTTTACCCAAGACCTCATAGTTAGTAAGTTAGGTAGAGTTAGGATTCAAATTTGGGCTGTCATCAAAGCCCACACTCATAGCTAGTAGGCTCTGCTATATGTGCAATTATGTAAGTAGTTTATTCTTTGTTATTTTATATTGAAAATATCCATATGCATTGGGTTACCAAAATGACTACTTTAAGCCATGTCGGAATTAGAGAAATATTTTTGTTATTTGTATTTTAGATCATAGAAGGTTATGAAATAGCCTGCAGAAAAGCCCATGAGATTCTTCCTAATTTGATATGTTGTTCTGCAAAAAACCTTCGAGATGTTGATGAAGTATCATCTCTACTTCAGACCTCCATAATGAGTAAACAGTATGGTAACGAAACATTTCTGGCCAGGCTTATTGCTCAGGCATGTGGTAAGTAAATACCAGCAGATGAAAAGGTCCAAAATAAAAATGTCTTTAAGGTGACTAGATGTTTTCTCTGTTATCCCAAGATGTCTTTTGATATGTCTCATTTTCTCAACAGTATCTATTTTTCCTGATTCCGGGCATTTCAATGTTGATAACATCAGAGTTTGTAAAATTCTGGTAAGTTCAGAAAAATGCGTTAACTACATTAGCTATATAAGTCAATTATTTTTGCAAAAAAAATGGCGTCAATCTAAACCTAAATTTTATCTCATAATTTGGACACTTAAGACTTCTTTTGAGGCATCATTTTATAACATTTTAATATTGCTAAGTTGTTACTATTACCTATTTAAATTTAAAAGGGTATTGACATATTTCCTTGTAAAGTCATCATTTTTTATGACATCTTGTGAGTTGAGAATAGGGTATAAACTATATTTTTGTATTCTTCGTATGTGTTGAATTACAATAAGCTTAGCATGCAATTTTGAGTAGAATGGAGATTGTTGTATTCTGCAATAATAAAATTCATATTTTAATGTTAGTATTGAAATAGTCAAGTATGTTTTTGATAATGATGTGCTCGATATATTAAAACCGATAATTAGACTGGTTTTGGTTTTGCACATTGATGTACTGATTCTTAACATGAATTTAGCTTACATAGGTACATACGCTGTTTATATATGTATTTATATATGCATTATATGTTTCCTGTCTCCCTTCATTACTGTCCACCTTCTCCATTAAATTGTAAGCTTGTGAGAGCAGAATCTTTGCTGCTTTTTTCTCTCTTCTGTGTCCAGTACTGACAGCTACACCTGGTACATCAGCACCAAGTACTTAGTGAATGAGTGAGTGAATGGCCAAAAGCAGTTCTCTACCTTTGGTTATTTCTGGTAAACTGAAGGACGTCTTCTCCATGACAGTGGCTTATTCCCACAAGGATTCCTACCTTAAGCAGAGTGCTGCGCTTTATGCCTTCCACCTCACCTCTTATCTTAGTAGTCACTTCTTCGGTATATTACTTTACCTTAGAAAAGGATATTTTTGGTACGTGCAGAATCAACTTAGCTTTATGTTATTTTCATGAGGTCACTGATGGTTTGTGTATCCCCTCCTTAGGGCTCTGGTATCCATTCATCTTCAGTATTGCATGGCATGGTGTTTAAGAAGGAAACTGAAGGTGATGTAACCTCTGTCAAAGATGCAAAAATAGCAGTGTACTCCTGCCCTTTTGATGGCACAATAACAGAAACTAAGGTATGTAGATGTCAAACCTTAAAGCAAAAATTTGGGTTGCTTTTTCAGTTTAGTGTTTGAGGTTGAATTTGCTCTTACCTATTTCTATACCAGATTTATATGATTTGAATATCTAATTCAGCTACTAAATGTTAAACTTGAAATATTAGATGGTGTTGGTATTTAAGCCCTTGACAGCTTACATATTCAGCAAGTGAGAGAGTACTTTGTGTGCTCTTCACAAAATTTTTTTTAAAGTGCTGACATTCTGTAGCATCCTGAAACAAGATATGCTAATGTGATTTGGAAATGATAAGTATGTTTTTAAAAACTACATAGTAAAGAGTTTAAAGTTTGTGTTTATAGTCAGTAGTGCCTGATTTCATCTCTAGAATTCTTGCGATCTAAGTTGTTGATGGTTTTAAGTTTCACAGGATTGGGGGTTACTGGTAATTTTGTCTACATTTTAGAAAAAGGTTGAGAACCACAACATAATTTTGGAGACCGTAGTTGACTTTTGTCAAAAGGCAAATACCAGGACATCTGCCTGACATATTTAAAATAAAAATATTTCTCCAGCTTTTCCACCAAAGTACCTGTTAAAAACAGTGTTTTGGGAGAGGGGTCTAGGAGCAAGCTGAGTGTCTATTTCATACATATTTTGTATTCAGCTTCATCATATATGCATATTTGTCCCCATATTTTTTGTCAGACCTTTAAATTATTTCTTTAGTAAACTATTATCGTATGACTTTGACTGCTGAAGTAGTGAAATGATTTTAAAGAGTGCTTGTTTTGCCAGGGAACGGTGTTGATAAAGACTGCTGAAGAATTGATGAATTTTAGTAAGGGAGAAGAAAATCTCATGGATGCACAAGTCAGAGCTATTGCTGATACTGGTGCAAATGTTGTAGTAACAGGTGGCAAAGTGGCAGACATGGCTCTTCATTATGCAAACAAATACAATATCATGTTGGTGAGGTAAGAGAGAGCTGCATTATCTTTTTTTTTTCACCTTTTGAACTGCATTCTATTACCCAATATTATAAATGGGTTTTTGGTAGTAAAACACTAAACAAATTCAATAGACTACGAAGACTGTTAATAAAAGGAAAGTATAAGAATTAGATCAAATAGCAAGAGTATTTGGTGTAGGGGGACAAGAAACACCTGAGGAAACTTCAAACTGAGAGCTGAAGGATCAATGAACAGCTGTTTATTTGAGGAGGAAGAGGGAAAAGCACTCCCGGCAAAAGGAACAGCTTATTCAAGAGACCAGATGCAAGCCTAGCGCAGTGCATGTCATCTGGAGTGTAGAGTCAGGAAGATGCCTTGTAATCCATCAGCATATTTATGGGGCACATTAGACAACTTATCTATCCATTTCTGCCTACCACCATTCATAGCACCCAATGAAATGTACAGAGTGAGTTACTGTACTCTTACAGAACGTTGATTGCATAAAGTAAAGCAAAAGTTTACTATATACTGTTGAATTCTTTAAGGGTTTCTCTGGTGATAAGAACTATAAACCCTTGGCATACTAAAGTGACATCAAATCTAGAATAGTACCATACAAGGCAGACTTAAGTTGCAGCATCATTGGCTAGCTGGGCTCACTCACAGCGTCAGGAATCAGCTTCCTGGCCTCAGTGCTTAGTGTAAGCCCGATGTGTTCTGAGCTTAAATCAAAGTCAGCAGAATGTGACTTGGGGGCTGGTATAATTTCTTGTTTAATCTATGCATGCTACCTGATAAAATAAAAACTTCTATAATGGCCTTTGGGGTTTTTTTTTAAAGGCTAAACTCAAAATGGGATCTCAGACGACTGTGCAAAACAGTTGGTGCCACAGCTCTTCCTAGATTGGTATGTATTTTGGAAGACATTAAAAGATAGTTGAAACTATTTGAATTTTTATTACAGCCAGTCACTTTCTTACAGACTCCCCCTGTCCTCGAAGAAATGGGACATTGTGATAGTGTTTACCTCTCAGAAGTTGGAGATACTCAGGTGGTGGTTTTTAAGCATGGTATGTAGTAATGGTAAAAAAAAAAAAAAAAAATTAATGTAAATGGGGGTGTTCATTTTATTTAATCACCAAATTCATTTAATTTATTGACAGAAAAGGAAGATGGTGCCATTTCCACCATAGTACTTCGAGGCTCTACAGACAATCTGATGGATGACATAGAAAGGGCGGTAGATGACGGTGTTAATACTTTCAAAGTTCTCACAAGGGTCAGTACTAGCAACAGTCTTCTTTAGTAATTTCTAAGGTTTTAGAAATATATTTGGCAGACACCTGAACATTATGAGAACTCTAGAATGAATGGTTCGTTTAAAGCAAAGCACCTATTTTTTACTTAAGACCTAAACATCCACTGCTGTTACATACGATAGTTTCCTAAAATGATTGTGCAGCAGAATAAATAGCAAAGCATGTTTTTTTTAATCGTCTTAAAGGGATCATTTATGATTTTTTTCCTGATTATAATGTACCTTAATTGCTAAATCACTGTTCTTAGTGCTGTTCCCATTCTTCACTTCGGTCCTTCACTTTTCATATATCAGACACTGTATAGTAAGAAAATTTCCCTGACCATTCATTTTTGCCAAATTTGTAATTCAATTTTGAGTAACAATGGCTGATTAAAAACTCCAGTCTGGTGGAGTACTGGCAACTGGAACGATTAGAAAACTGCAACCTGCTTTTTAGTGACTTTTTTTTTTGGTCTACTTAAAGGATAAACGTCTTGTGCCCGGAGGTGGAGCAACAGAAATTGAATTAGCCAAACAGATCACATCATATGGAGAGGTAAAGCTTTTTCTGTATAAATTGACTTTTTTCCCATTGCTTGAATAAAATGCAGTAATAAACACATTTTTGTTTTAGACATGTCCTGGACTGGAACAGTATGCTATTAAGAAGTTTGCCGAGGCATTTGAAGTTATTCCCCGGGCACTGGCAGAAAACTCTGGAGTTAAGGCCAATGAAGTAATCTCTAAACTTTATGCTGTACATCAAGAAGGAAATAAAAACGTTGGATTAGATATTGAGGTATTGAAAAAAATACTGAACTTAAATTGCTCTATTATGTGAACACACAACCTAGAAATAGAAGCAGTAAGTTTGAAAGGAAAATCAATGATAGTGTTCTCATTTGTGAGCAAGTGCGTTTCTTAACAATTAGTTTTTACATAGTTTTTCAGATAGAGGAAAATTTAGTTTTCCTTTTGTTTTACTGATATCCTTCTGTTTTATAGTATGTACAGTCAGCCCTACATATCTGCAAGTTCCACATAACGCAGATTCAACAAACTGTAGATGAGAAAAATTTATAGAAATTAAAAATAATACACATTGTAAAAATATAACAAATACTTACATTTTGTATAAGGTATTATAATTAATCTAGAGATGATTTAAAGTATATGAAAGGATGTACATAGGTTATATCTAAATACTACCATTTTGTATGAGGGACTTGAGCATCCACAGAATATGGTAATCCACAGGGGCCCTGGAACCAATCCTGCTCAGGTACCAAGGGACTCTATAGGATAGTACTTGTGCTTGGTTACTTTTCTTGTACTATTTCAGGAGCCATACAGGGTGTTTTAGTTACTGGGGTTATAAACATTTTCAAATAAAAGAATTAAAATGAAAGGATGAAAATTTTGTTTGACAGGCCGAAGTCCCTGC
This sequence comes from Avahi laniger, assembly GCA_963575035.1. NCBI lineage: Eukaryota > Metazoa > Chordata > Mammalia > Primates > Indriidae > Avahi > Avahi laniger. The sequence goes on along the minus strand of CAUYSK010045596.1, from coordinate 48,265 downwards.
TGTAAAGGACATGTTGGAAGCTGGTATTCTTGATACTTACCTGGGAAAATACTGGGCTATCAAACTTGCTACTAATGCTGCAGTCACTGTACTTAGAGTGGATCAGGTGAGCAAAAAGTAGAATTTTGATCTTTAAAAATGCTAGTTTCCATGGTTCAATAGCATATTTTCACAGAACTAGAACATAGCATAATTCCAATTACAGCAAAAGGATTATTTCTTGAGTCTTGCATGTTTACTTTAGAGATGTTAAAGTGCTCTCCCCAAACTTTATTTTTTCTTCTGTTATAGTTTTTAATTGTATTAAATGTATTACAGCTAATGTGGCTGGGCACAGTGGCTCCTGCCTGTAATCCTAACATTTTGGGAGGCCCAGGAGGGAGGATCCCTTGAGCCCAGGAGTTAGAAACCACCCTGGGCAATATAGCGAGAACCCCCTCTCTACCCCCTCACCCCCCAAAAAAATTTTTCTAATTATAGGTAATTTAAAAGAAGATCTTTTCAGTGAAAGAAACCTTTGTATTTTAATATTAGAATGGGTAGGATAAATCTGATTTAGATTGATAGGTTTCAGAATTTTTTAGCCTTAAACCTCTTTGTACAAATAACTTAGAATATGGAATATGGAAGGACCATGAAGCCCTGAAGCAGACATTGCAGACTACCAACTTTAAGGAAAATGAAGTCTCCAGTAGTCTGTGGAGATAAGAGGACCTGGGTATTTAAAATTTTTCTGTGACATACAGCTTGAGATACATACTAAAGGATCTTAAAAGCATTTAAAATCATAATATTTCTTTTTTTATTTTATTGAGGAATTGTGAGTATATTCTGGATATAGATGTAAACCAGAATTCATAATTATTTTTCAAAAAGGTATTTTCTAGTACAATTAATTAGATTCATTTCCCCACAAAATTAGTACTTAATAGAAAACTATAACTGCTATGGCACAGTATAAATCCATTAAGTGACAGTTACGCCAAATTAAAGTTGGGAGAAGTAAGTCATAGGTGGAAATCAGTGGAAAGAAAATTAGACTTACTTCTAAGCACAGTTAAGACCAGTTGGTGGTAATTGTAGGAAAACAAATTTTCCCTCTGTATAAGGAAGAACTTTTTCATAGCTAGTAGAGATGACCAAAAATGGAACTGTATATCCATTTTCATCTCATCAGAAATAAGCAGAAACTGGATGTTTGTGTATCAGATTTGTTGATACAGTTTTATATATCAGTTTATTAGGTGGTTTTCAATGGAAGAGTATGAGTGTTTTTAAATAAAGATAGTAGATGCCTAAGGAAATGTTTGTTTTAGAAGTTAGAATGTGACTAAGAATAAAAGGAGAAACCAAAAATAGAAGGAGATGGAGGAAGCTGAGGAGCAGACTGATGTGTGAGGTAAACAGATTCTGATAGTGGAAGTTCCTTAACTTAGAAAGTTTTTGAAAGCCAGTTATCCAAGCAAAACAATTTTTACAACCCTTGATCACAAAGGACTTTTGAATTTTGTTTTTAAAGTAGGAACTCTGTGTTGTTTTATGGTGGGGAGGTTGCCCCTGGTGTTCGCACTCTATACATAGAGGATGTTTCTGAATAACCCATTTGATTACATTTACCAGTTTGTATTAGCATAATGAACTTACACTCTTTTAAAGGCCAGGTGTACCTAATTTTGCACAGTATATATTCTGGAAAGGAAATTGGAAATCAAGCTTTTGAGTATTGGATAGTATAGTAGGGGTAGATTAATCTTTGTTCAAATGTCTCTTTTGCTAGTTCTCAAAGCGTGGTCCCCAAATAGATAGCATCATCACCTAAGAACTTTTTAGAAATAGAAATTCTCCAACTTGACCCCAGAACCACTGAAACAAACTCTGGAGGAGACCTAGCAGTCTTTTTTAATGAGCCCTGCAGTTGGTTATGGTACCCGCTACAGTTTGGGAACTGCTGTTCTAGATAATTTTTTTTAATTAAGGTGCAGTTAGGTTCTAGAATTATACTTAATGCCTTTAATTCAGTCTGAATGTACCCTCAATCGGTAAAATGTTATTCTAAGAATTTCAGGTTGAGATTTCTTAAGAGGTTTCTGAAAAGGGATATGAGCTGGGCACAGTGGCTCACAGCTGTAATCCCAGCACCCTGGAAGGCTAAGGCAGGAGGATCACTTGAGGCCAGGAGTTTAAGACCATTCTGGGCAACATAGTGAGACCCTATCTCTACAAAAAATTTAAAAATTAGCCTGTTGTGATGGCTCAAGCCTGTAGTCCTAGCTGGTTTGGGGAGGCTGGAGTAGAGGGATGGTTTGAGCCCAGGAATTCAGGCTGCTGTGAGCTATGAGCATACCACTGAACTCCAGCCTGGGCGCCAACAGTGTGTCTCTTAAAAAGAAAAATAGTTGAGAAGAGGGATGTGAAATCTATCAGAGGTGGCAACAAAGATGTTTTATAATTTGTGTTGCTTGAAACACAAGCCAAACTCCCTGATTTTATACAAGAAGTTCTCTAATCATATAACTTTGGCAATGAATACTGTATTCCTACTTTTGAGATTCAGAATGTATGAGAGGCTCAGACTTCTACTGTGATTAAAGTCACCTAATTTAGTTAACAACCACCACTTTTTAATATAAATTCTTTTTCTTAATATAAATGGTTATACTTAGAAAATGCTGGGTTAGCACATTTTAGGTAAAGATAGGCTTGTGTCTTCACATTACCGGGGAACTAGGTGCTTGTTAGAAAGGGGGTTGCTTTCTTATTCCTTGAATAGTTCTTATTTACAGGTTCTAGAAAATATCAGTGTTGAACTTTGTATTTGTGTATCAACTACTTTAGATTATAATGGCAAAACTGGCAGGTGGACCTAAAACTCCTAAGCCACAAGGAAACTGGGATGATAAAGATGGTTGGCAAGATGAACCTCATATATAAATAGCAAATCAGGTGCCAAACTGACCAATGCATACCTGTGATGCATGCAAATATATTCACTTTCAGCTTATTGAGTTATTGAAGTGCATGTCTTGGAATGTCCTTCACTAATCTGTGTGGATTTTATTGACATTACTATCCACAAAAGCAAGAAACTTTCTCAGACTGCTGGAAGTTTACAATTTAATTCCTAACAAGGAAGCTAGCAAAGTTTGTGCTGTGGTGTTTCATATGTGGTATAAAATAGATTGTTTAATCTTCAGTAAGGCTAATAGAAAAACATTCTTTTTCTTCATTCTAAAAGTTCAGTTTGTAAGCATACTTTTGTGTGGTTTTGTTCTGTTACGCAGATCATCATGGCCAAACCAGCCGGTGGGCCCAAGCCTCCAAGTGGGAAGAAAGACTGGGATGATGACCAAAAAGATTGAATGGTTTAATTTTTACTGTAGGTGAAGGCTATATTTGTAGTAGTACTTTAGGAATTGCCTGATGTTTTCTTATTCTCCTTAAATTAAGAAGTGTTTTGTGTTTTTATCCTCAGCCGGATGTTACAATAAACATGTTACTGTCAAAGCTGTATTGTCTTATGACCGTCGTTACTGGATCTAAATGACCTGTTTGTCTATTAATCACATTAGCTGTGGGATTTAAGGCAAGTCACTTATGTAGAGGCCTGCTTCGCATTTACATCTGGTCCTGCGGTTTGTGTAAGTCACTGGAACACAGCCATGCTCAAAGTTAGATATTTTCTGTAGGTTGCTTTCTAACAAGGGGATGGCACAGTTGAGTAGTTCTGACAGAGATCTAATGAGCCCACAAAGACTAAAATATCTGCTAACTGGCCTTTGCAGGGGAAAGGTCTGCTGACACCTGGGCTAGATTTCCAGAGTGTTTTTTTCACAGGTCTGGAAATCCTGACTCAGGTGACTTGTTTCAATAGCAATTAGTGATTTGGTGAATGGAAAACATACTCCAGCGAGTACAAAAGAGATGCTTACAATACAGTTGAAATGAACAAATTAAGTCAGTTGTCATAAAGCAGATTCTATTTCCCTAAGATCAATATGGAGTGTTGAAAAACATTTGTAAAAGAATTATGCTGATTTTATAGGACATGCTACTATATATGTTATATTAATATAAAGTTCTCGAATAATTGAAATTGTGTATTTTTGGTATTCTTTCAGAGGAATTTTGGAAGCAATATGGCTGGGTCTTCAATAAACTAAACAGGTATCAGGAATGATACATCATCTCTCATTACCACCATGGAAAGTTAGAAGGGTTCACTGTGGAAGAGAACCTTATAAGAAGTTCAGACAGGCTTTGTGTCCTTAAGCTTCTTTAGGTTGCATATAATTCAAACACTGGGACATTAAGGGGGACCTTGGGTTAGCTGACCGCTGGCACAGAGCAAGTGCAGAGTGAGGTCTGTACCCCAGCTTATGCACAGTATGGATTACAGATACACGTGTTTTGCCCAATTATTAGTATATACTACTGCCAACATCTGTGCTTATAAAATTAACACTTGTAATGAAGCTTTCATTAGCCAGTCTGAAACATTTTTAAAGTGATACCTAGTAGGGCAAATTAATAGAACTTAAAATCTTCTAAGTAATAAAACAAGTTTTTGGGGTAAGCCAGTTTATTGATGTGTTGCGACCAACCACCCAGATATCTAAGCACAAAAGACTTAAGTAATTTCAATTTTCCTTTCCAGAAACTGGAAGCAGGAATAACACCGATGGTGACAGTACAAAACCATTGTAAATTTTTAAGTATTTTTTTCCCTTGGATATTTAAATAAACATGATTTCTTCTGGCATGTATTTAATAGTAAGTGAACATGATTTATAGTCTTTACTTTTTTATTGTTGTTATTACAGCCATTATAAAAGCCATAAATGTGTTTCCAGAGAAAGCACTTTTTGATACTGTTACAGTATTCTCTCATAAAATAGGAGGTACGCTTGTGAGTTTAGTACTTTAGTTGCAGGCACAGCTTGCACGTGGGTATCGCTGATGTGAAACCACTGCCCTTTGGTTGATTCCATTTCAAAATCTGTCAAGAGGAAACGTAAAGTTATAAATGGAAAGATTCAAGTTCATTATATTTTGGTCTTGCCATAATCTGATGCCTGAATTCTCCAAAACATCTTACCTTGTGGAATATCACCGTGAAGAACAAGATTAGAGAGATGATTATTTGCAGTTCTTGCCTTGGCATAGGCAGTGTAATGTCCTGACCTCATGGTACCACTGTGTTCAACGACTCCATATAAGGAATACAGTACCCTTGTATTTTCTTCCACAACATTCTTTAAAAATGAATAGAATTCAAAAGTTAGTACTGGTCTATTTATAGATCTCACTGGCAAGACAAGTTTATTCTATTTACACAAAAGGTCTTTAACCTTTACTTTGAGAATGCAGAAATCATTCATGAGTCTGAACTTCACTATTCTCTCTACCTCTTCTCAACCTACTGAGACACTTCTGGTTTTTATGAGAATATTGCTATTCCTGTTTCCTCACTGGAAAAACCGTAAACCACAGGTCATTTGATGTAATCACAGTTATCTGGCCCAGAAACTAAATAACTGAATTCAACTTGCCAACTTCTTTAGAAACCTTAGGATAAGTCCAAAATTCCAAAATAGTGTAACAACTCCTGGTCCCTGCCCAAGATGTAAGCACTCAACAGGAAGACGATAGCATTTAGGTTGTGCCTAAATCAAATACTAGGGAATCAATGAGACACTCAACCTCTCTGAAAGTGCCCACCCAGAGTGGAGGCTGCTTATTTTTTAAGATCCCATATGCCATAGGGCTGACAACAGGTACAGGCATTTTCTGAGCAGGGGCCACTCTAAGACAACTGTTGATGTTCTCTTGTAAAAAGTCCTCTGAGTGGGCATCACTGCCTTTCAATAGTACTATCCCTACCCTCATCTTTGCAATCTATGCTTCTGTATTCACTGAACAACTGTACTTCACCCCATCTTGTCAGCTTCCTCAAGAGATTCCAACTGTCCATCTATGATCCTCACAGGATTTTCACTGCCATTCATTTTAGCCAACCACAACCAAGACAGGACTCTGAGCATAGCATCACTCCAAACTGTTTGCTTTCAGACATCTTACTATTTTCTAGTCTTGGTCCACAGGTCTTCCATTCTTCCAACTCTTCAGTCTCACCTATTCTGTACTCCTTAACCTAACAGGATTCTCCAATCCTCATTTTCTTCTAGCCTATCAAGCCTCCTCTGGCATCATTCCCATATGCAGTCTAGACCTTGGCTATTCAAAATGTGGCCCATAAACAGCCAGCATTGGCATCACCTGAGAATTTATTAAAAATGCAGAATTTTAGACCCCCACCCCAGACCCACAGAATCAGAGTTTGTAGATCTGATTCCCAGGTGATTCAAATGCACATTAACCACATGTATCACTTACCAATAATCTCCGAATACCCAGCACCAACTCTGCCACCACATCCGATTCATCACAAAACCCCACCCTGAATCCTACAAGTGTACCTTCCTCAGCCCCAAAACCAGTTAGCTGCTACTGCTAGAAAACAAAATTATATGATCCAACTTGCCAGGGTCCTCAATGTGACTATATTCTTGTAAGTTATCCTCAGTTTTAGCTGCCTCTTCCAAGATGCCCTTCACAGAAACTGGCCCAAACTTTTATCACTCTCTTACTGCCTCTCTCCTTATGCCCTAACTCTTCTCTACCAGTGTGACCTCACCTCCCACTTCAGGAAAACTGAGACACAACCTACCCAATGACAAGTTACCCATTTTCAGGAAGATGAGGTATCCAGTATCCCCTCCCTTTGGTTCAAAGAGCATACTCCAATTTCATGTCCTCAGCCCAGCCCTCCCAGCCTCCCAGGATTTTGCTCAATCAAGTCTCTTTTCTGTATTTTCAACTACTAGATTTTCCTCTCAGCCTACAAACCTACTTAAGTCTCCCACACTTTAAAAAAAACAAAAAACAAACTTCACTGTCTACCAGTTTTCCTTTTCAACAAAGCCTCTAACTTATCTACATATTTTATTTCCACAACCCACTTAAATTCCCAACACTGTTCCTGAAAAATTTTACCATGACCTCTTCACTGGCTAATCCATAGTTTCCAGTCCTTTTCTCTGATATTCTGATTCTGAGGCCACTTAGTCTCCTTTCCTTGAAACTTGAACACAAGACAATGGCATTTTAGGCAAAAGATGGATTCCTGGTGACCTTGTACTCAAAACTAATCTAACCAAAGGTATTTCTATTTACCAGCCAAAGTGGCCTGGCCTTATGGTGTTAATATAAAAATAATTACAATTGACAGCCCACGAGCTCTGAATTCATATCATTCTTGGAGAATTTTAAATTGGGAGAGGAAAAAGAAGAATCCCATCATTTCAAATTTTACATAAAAAGACTTTATTAATATGCCTATATTGAAATATTTGAAATTAGAATACAGTACATAGCACAGCTTCTTTGACTCTCCAAATTCTGCTTCAACATGGAGATTCTTTGAGATCCTCTGCGATGTCCTCACCTTCTACCCCTGCCTCTTCCACCCAGATACTTGCCAGGATCCTGTCCTTGGCCACCTCTTCTCATTCCCTCTCCAGGATCTATACACAAGGGATCCCGTATCTTCTCATAGTTTTAACCACCATATACATACTAATTACCAAATCTTTATCTCTAATCCTAACCTCTCTGCCCTGGGCCTCAGACGTGTATATCTAAATGCTTTCTAGACTAAGAACATGAGTATCTCAAAGATATTTGACACTCAGTATATCCCAAACTGAACTCACTGTCCTTTCTCTACCTCCCAACCTACTCTTCTCCCTGCGTTTCCTACCAGAGTTACGGTACTCCAGTCTGCCTATTTCTTCACTCAAGCCAGGCCCCCAGGAATCATCCTCAACTCCTTTCTGTGCTACCCTCAGTATCCACTTAAAGGCCTCTGCCTCACCTAGTGCCAATCCATCATAAATCCAGTTAATTTTACCTCCTGACATCTCCCTTCGATCTCCCACTCTCCTGCCCCACTTTAAGTCTTCATCTACTAGCTGAATTAATGCAATAGCCTAACTGGTTTCCCTGCCTCTAGTCTGTCCCTCCTAAAATCCAGCCTCCATACCTAAGCAAGTAACCTAGGCCATATATAGATCTAATCACGCCACCCCATTGCTTTAAACTCTTCGGTGGCTCCCCACTGCATACCTAATAAAGTCCCCATTCCTCACCATGAGAGCCCTCCGAAACCTCATTCTTACTTCACTTCTCTGGCTTCATTTCCCAACTCCTCCTACGCCTTGTACCATAAGCTCTAGAACTGTTTATATTACCAGTCCCTAGCACACATGCTATTTTTCACTGCTACACCTTTGCTCCTGCTATTCTTTCTCCCTACAAAACTCATTTCATCTTGATTCATCATACTAACTTTTACTCCTTAAGTATTAATTCTGAGGTATGGTGTACTTTACAGAGCTTTCCTCAACCACCAATGTGCTGGGTTAAGTTTTTATCACCCCAGTTCTATATATACCAATCTTAACACTCAACCACATTAAACTCAGGTTATCCATTAATATATCTGCTCACCTTTATTTTTGTGCCCTCAGCTCCCAAAATAATGTCTATGATAATAGTGAGGGTTCCAAATGTTCAACTCATATAACCTAATCTTCAAAATAATTCATCGCAGATCTTCAAATTATAAAGGCACAATGATCAAAGACCCACTCTACTCAGTAATTCTTATCAACTTCATACTTACGTGAGTTGCTATTGGTGTACTTGGTAAGCTATGATTTGCCTTTAAAGGACTTTCCTGAAAAACACCACTTTCACCTACCTTACATTTAAGGGTACAAAAAGGAGCCAAATCTAAGATTTCTGGAAACTTTATATGTTTGTTAACTTTGCGTAGGTTAAAACCAGCCTGAAAAAGGATAACAGATTGAATTATTTTAATGGAAAAGCTATACATGTTAAGTAAACTGTAGTCCCCTTCTGATGCTCAAAAGAACATCAACATCCAGCCCTAGTTCAATTTTCTTAGGAGGCTCTATTCTTCCCAACCACTAATTGATTCAAAGTTGGTTTGTTTACGCTAAGAACATAACACACAGACACACACACACACACACACCCCCAACATGTTAAGAATCCTGCTCCCATGAGAAAATTCTCAATGTTTCTGCATTAGCCATCCAGAAAAACCAGATTAAACCAGAAGTTCTGAGTACTTAAAACTCAGCAAGAGAAGAATATTTATGTATGAAACACACTCTCAGCATTACGCTTTAACCAAGCTTTGTGAATTGTTAATTAAGACCAATCCAATTAGTAAAACCCATATCAATCCTAAGAGGGAAAACATCCTGAAGGCGAAGGTCTTTGGAATTTGGAACAGAATTTGAAAATTGTACTGCTTATAGCAAAAGTTTTCCAGAACAGACAGTCACCAAAATGATGAAAATCCAAGATACCAATGTCGTTTTATCAAAGGTCAGTAAAAATTATACCACAAACAGAAAAACATCACTAATATTCCCAAACATGATATACATAGTACACTGGGTCTGTTAAGTCTGAAATTAAGGTTAAAGTAAATGTGCTAACCTTACTAAAAAAAGCAACATGAGTTCTAGTAAATATGAGGAAGGACTGTGTCTAAATTTTCTTCCACTTTGACCTGGATCTTTGTCTTGCACATACATATTTTTTTTACTCTCCTACTTCTTTGAAGTTAGAATTAAGAACTAACAGAAAACAAAGCAGTAATATGTTGAGACAATAACAAATAAAGTAGGTGTTACATATTTAAAACAAATTTTGGGTAACAAACAAGCGGTACCTGCTGAAATCTCTTTAAATGAAGAGTGAGAACAGGAGGAGCAAGAGAAATTAGCATCTGCTTTTTGGCATTGGTGTAAACATGCTTCCTTTCACCTAAAGAAAGGAAGAAATTTTAGCAGTGTGAAAATTTAGACCTCTAAAGCATTTCAAATTTACTATAAAATCATTTCAAACATCTAAAGCAAGGATCAGCAAACTTCTTCTATAAAGGATCAGACGAATATTTTCAGCTTTGTGGACAAAGACGCAAAATCAAAGATATTTCGTAGATATTATGTATGAGAAAAATTTCCATAAATTTTTACTAATGCAATAAAAATATTATAATAATTGAGGACAATTATACTCTATTAAAGAGAAGAATGAAATTATTGTGAAGGACATAATATTTTGGGGTTCAAAGTTAGTGTTCCCTATCATCAAATCAGTTGCAAATAATCATCTATAAAAAGCGTTTTTTAGCGTAGAAACCATACAAAAACAGGCAGGTGGTTAAATCTGGCCCGTGGATGACCTTAGTTTGCCAGTGCCTACATTACAAACAAACACAACTGCTATAAAATCAACACAACTTACTTTTTGTATCTACATGTAAAAAAATAAAAAGCTAGAATTTTGAAACAATTCTAGTAACACTCCTTAGGAATCCATGGCCTCTCTCTACCCCACTTATGTAAACTCAAAAAGAAGGGGAGCAGGAGGGGAACTGTCAATATCTTTCTCTTCCATATCTGAGGGAGACTGTAAGAAAGCACTATCCTCCCAGTACCTTGCACTGGGCATGTCACATTAGTACACTGATGAAGTCCGGTGTGACTTTCTCGGCGCTAGGACGAGGAAGGTCATCATAAATGCTGACAGGGAACGGCAAGAAATAGCCACTATGTGTCAGGATGCTGTGGTGGTAGCATTCCAATGGGATGATTTACCCATAGGGAGGGGTGTGGGAGAGCAAAGTGCCCCACTGTACCTGCTGCTGAGATGTCAGAGTACTAGACACTTCAATGAAGTTTGCTTCTTCCATCCTTCTATTAAAATATTTACACAGAGGAGGGCACTCATTCATGCCATCCAAATCTTGATATAGTTACAGTAGGAGTACTCTACCTATGCAGTGCCAGATGTGACCCTGAATATTAATTTTACTTACAGTGAGGGAATCTAAATACCTTTTATATTTGCCTTTGGTCCGTTATACTGTCTCCGTGTACATACTTCACAAAGCAGTTTATTCGCATCTCGCAGCTTCTCATTACGGGTGAACTGATACAAACAATGCTGGATTGAACAGTCATCGGTATTGAAAGCTTCCCTGTTTGCAAGAGTACTGAAAGCAGTTTCTGGATCTTCATTTACAACTTCATATACCTTTGTCCCAGGAGTATGACTGTCATTCAGAATTTCTATATTTATTTCATCAGGATGAAGAACAGCATTCAAGTTAAGGTTTTTGAAACCACTAGAAATGTCCACTTCTCCATTGCTCTCTTCCTTCAGGTAGGCACCATTTAAATTCCTAGTACATTCAGTGGGAGAAGATGCCAAAACCTCAAGATCATTATCCATATTGACATTTTTCACATCTACTTCCTCTATGGACTTCTGATTGTCAGTTACACTTTCTATCATTTTTTCTTGGCCATTCAAATCCTTCTGGTTAACACAGTACTCTTTACGTGTAACCTCCTCCTGGGAAATATGGTTGGATTTAATATCCACTTCTCCCTGAAGTGACATTTCAGCCTCACATTCATTATCTTCAGGAGGGTCAATGGTACAGATATCATTTAAATGAAGAACTTTTTCTTGAATTTTTTGTTGCCTTCGTTGGTTCTGTGTAAACAGTATAAAACATTAGAAATGAAGAAAGGAGAGAGAAAGAAAGAGACAAAGGAAAAGAATGAAAGAGTGCACATATACTACATCAGATTTTGTTGCTTATCAATCCAAAATAAATAATTTTGTAAGAAAAAGTTCACTCTCAGAATCTAATCTTACAAGTTCCTTTACTAGCAGGGATCAAATATATTATAAATAAAGTTCTTTAAATGAAATCAGGAATAAACCATCACCAAACAACAAAAAACTCCCATTGGGGAAATAAAAATATATAAGACGTGGTCTCTGCTCTAAGAGAAGTAATCTAGACAGGGTACTAAGACTGTTAAACACAGGTAGCAAAGTATTAACCCATGTGGTGGATCTAACTACACACACAATAAAAGGAGAAGAATCCATGTGATTTTATAATTATTAGGTAAAGGTTTCACTGAAGAGAGAAAAATGAACTGAAAACTCAAGGATGCACAATACAGCACTGCTTTGGTCAGAGAAATGGATGAAAGCATTCTGGGAAAACAATGGCCCAAAGTTAGTGAAGAAGCAAGGAAGCCACATGTACAGAGATCACCTTTTTTGCCACTTGCTGACTATTTCCAGGTGGGTTTGAAGGGGAGGCCTTTCATCAAGATTCCCATTACTAGAATGCCTAAAGACCCAAAGGAGTTAGCGTTTTTGTTGTAACTGAAAGGACAGTCCCTGTGAGGCGAATCTGTAATATCAGAATGATGAAGAGCAACATACGGGACACAAACATTTTCTGATGTGTTTCAGTAAAAACAGGAACACATGAATAAAAAATAGGGAAAGGACAGCAAATATTTCAAAGAAAATGAAACACAAATGGCTCCAAAACATAAAAATATGTTTAGCCCCATTTATATTAAAATACATGCAAAATAAAACTGCACTGAGATAATATTTTCCATCCAACAGACTGGCAGAAATCCAGTTTGGCTGGGCACAGTGGCTCACGCCTATAATCCCAGTACTTTGGGAGGCCAAGGCAAGAGGATCGCCTGAGGCCCAGAGTTTTAGACCAGCCCGGGCAAGACAGCCCATCTCTATGAAAAATTTTAAAAAAGAAATTAGCCAGTTGTGATGGCGTTGTCTGCAGTTGCGGCTATTAGGAAGCCTGAGATGGAAGGATCACTTGAGCCCAGGAGTTCAAGGTTATAGCATGCTATGATGGAGCCACTGTATTCCAGCCTAGGAGACGGAGCAAGATGCTGTCTCAAAAAAAAAGAAACGAAAAGAAATCTGGAAGTTTGTTAACACACAGTTGTCCAGGATAAGGAGAAACAAGAAGTCTCATATATACCTGGCGTGAATATAAACAGGTACAACCTTTGTAAAGGACAATTAGGTAACATCTATCAAAACTACAAATGTAATCCCTCTATCTCAAAATTTACCCTACAGATGACATATATAGGGTTTTTCACTGCAGCATTGGCCATTACAGCAAAAGACTAGAAAGAACCTAAATCAATAAAGAAATGGCTAAATGCATTATGGTACATCCATAAAACAGAATACCATGCAGCTATTAAAAAAAAAAATAAGCAGCAGCTTTGTATCTTAGAATGAAAAGGTCTCCAAGACTCTAACTAAGTATAAACAAACAAAAAACAAGGTCCAGAACAGTGTATGTAAGTAAAACAGGGAGATAAAAAACAAAACTATATATTTGTATTTGCTCATATTTTCCAAGAGAAACTCCAAGGCAGAGGAAACCAATGAAAGTGGTTGTCTATGTCATAAAAGGACAGCGGTGGGAGGGCAACTTGTATTGTACGTGTTTATGTATTTCTAAATTTGTGAATGTCAATGTATTAACTCAAAAAATTAAGTTAAAAATGAACTAAACTTATAAAAATAGTTGTCACAAGTGATGCAAGATTTTTAAAAAACACATTTTCTTCACATATACTCAAAGCAATTTCCCTGCAGAGAATATAAAATGACCTAATTCTATAATTGCCAAATGAAAGTGCTATATATATTAATAAAATAACAGACATGTCTGCTAAGGTCATTCACACTACAAACTCAATAGCTCAAAATACAAAATCAGAAAAGTATGATTTTCCCTCCTAATTACCCACCTTGGCTTGCTTTTTGGCTTGCTTTTTTGCTTTTTTCTGTAAGTGCTTACTCGTTCCAGAAGGCATATCATTTCTCTCTTTTATGTAACTGTCATTATCTTTTTCTTCCTCACTGTCTTTATCTTCATCTTTCATTGTCTTTTTCAGATTTTTATCATTTATACTTTTCTTACCACTCTTAAAATGGAGAGAATATAGGTCAAAAGCAAACTTTTACCACTACTGTTTGGTGAAAAGAATATCCATGTTACCTAAATATTTTTCTACTCCTATTTTATACTAGTTTTATTTTTCACAATATTTAAAAATATATCCAGGACAAAATTCATTAATCTCATATACTAGAAAGCAATCTTCACATACTGAGAAAACAAGCAAACCAACGAAACAGCAAAAAGGCAATTTCACATGCAAGTGTAACAGAAATATAATGAATTGTAGTAGATACATGCTTATTACACTGAAAATATGTCCATTCCCAAATGCACTTTCTGTTTATAAGTGATTTATATATCACGCTACAGATATTCCTCCTTTTTCTTTTCTTTCTTTGCATGTAAATGACAGTTTGAGAGAAAGAGAAAATAAATTAAGTTTCGTGAGACTTTAATCACTAAGTAACAGGCCAAGGGACACATAATTCATATGAAGTTGAATAATGATTTATCCAATATTCATAACATGCTCTCTTTTTTCCTACTACTACTTAAAAGGAATCAAACTAATATGGCTTAAAACTGAGATAATACTCTATTTAACATTTATGAACCTAAGTCTGCAAGGGATATGAACCTAAGTCTGCAAGGGATTTGTGGTCTTAAATAATGAAAATAAATAGTAATTTTAATATAAGGAAAATACTTCCCTATATATAAACCAATCAAGTTAATTACCTATAAAAAATTCTAGACATACTCTCTTTTTTAAAAACAAGTATTTACCCTATTCTTTATTCAAACCTTAAAAATTATTCTATCTCAAATAGATAAAGAAAAATTTCTCCATCGGCTAGTAATATACAAACTTGAAAAAGGTGACAAGACTACCTCCATAAAATCTAACAGAGAAAACAAAATCTGCTTTCACAAAATAAACTCAATGTTCTTACCTGATCATCTAAAACTGGGAGAGACAAATCAAGGAAAGATTCATGAACCAAGGAGACCTTAACCAATCAAAAAAGAAAATGTAAAAGGAAGGAAAAGATTCACTTTAAACATTACATAATAAGATTCTCCCTGCCCTGGGGGATGGGAGTTGGTTTTAAAATAAACAAAGGCTTAAGAAAATTTGAAATGAAAAATTACACAACATTGTGAACTTTGGTTTAAGGAAAATAAACTAAAATGTTAAAGTAACTTTTCTTCAAGATTTAAGGAACGCTGTTATTTCTAGCAAAGAACTAGCCATATTTAGATAGTTCAACAAAGTACATCCTATGAAGTTAAACATTTCTGTTTTTGAAAGAAATAACTGATAAACCATACTCTATGAATATTAATGAACAAATCCAGCCCACACTACATCTACTTACAGTTCTGCATTCATCACACATGATTGTACTAGTTAGTTCACCACCAAAGATACGGTCCACAAAACTTGGTATTGATTTTTTCTTTTCATAATCTATAAAGAAAAAAAAGTTTATCAGTTACCTTTATATAATTAATTAAATAAGAAAAGTTAAAACTACTTATGCATCAACCTCTAAAATTGTATTTTAAATTCCCTTTCCCATAGACTTTTTTCCTCTATTCATAATTACCATAATTTTATACAGTATACACTCTACCTCTGAGCATGATAAAAAATTTAACACAATCACCTTTTATAAATAAGAGAAAAAATGTTCTTACCCAAGACCTAGTCAGCAGGAAATAAATTGTGCAAATCAATGAGACCTTCTGCATATCACTAATCCCATTAGTAAAAGGAGCAGCTGGGACTAGGCTGAATGATAGTCTAGCTCCCTAGTTCTAGCTCTAATATTCTAACATTCAGGACTGATGAAAGATATCACAGTAGCAAATTTGGAGACAAAATACATGTAACTTGCTTTATGAACTCTTAAGACTGAACTCCTTTTATATTTAAAAAACAGAAACCTCAGGAATATATTTCAAACAAAATCCTCTTTTAATTTTTCTGTGTTCCCAGAAATAATTGTGATAAATTTAATATAATTTTACTACCTGGTCAGCCAATTTTCCAAACACCTTATAAGCATTATACAAATAATAAGTGTCCATTTACACAGAAACACACTTTTATGACAGATAATGCCAGCAGGCACAACAATTCTCTGTTACTCGCCAGGCTCTAAAAGGCTTCAAGGAGGTAAAGAGTTGCTATGAGTTGATTTGAACCTGTGTTTTACAATACAGTAGCTCTTAGTCACTTGTGGCCATTTAAATTTAGTTATAATTAAATAAAAATAAAAATTTAGTTCCTCAGTTTCACCAGTCACTTCAAGTACTCGACAGCCACATGTGGCTAGTGGCTTCTATTTAGAACAGCGTATACTATCACAGTGGGGATCAAGTTAAATTAAAAAAAAAAGAGGAAGAACAGCATAGATAGAGTTTCATCAACACAGGAAGTTCTACTGGACAGATCTGTCCTAAATCTTTACATGCCACACAACAAGAACTAACTTGGCTCCGTGATTAATAAGCCAGCTGCTGACAACTCACGCTTATAATTCATGTATTACTGCTAATTATAATTCTCAGCTTTTGAAAAATAAAATTGTGACTCATCTTAGCTCTTCCTTTATAAATTTAATCGTAATAATGCATAAAAAGAATATACCACAAGTTAAATTTTTCTGAAATATTCACTGTTTGAGTACGGAATACTTTTTAAAAACCATGGTCATAAAGGGAAATTATGTTAATAATTGTGGATTTGAAATACATGTGCCAGCAATCTTGTCCTGAGGTACAAAGGAATTCAACTATAGTGTTTTAGTTCAAAAAGTTAGACATTACCTTTAACTTTATTTTTTAGTTCTTCATCCAATTTTTCAGTAGAATTACCAAATGCTTTAAGAATTCCTTTACTCACTCTCTAAAAGTAATAAAATGGATATATATATACTATTAAATTTTAAATTTTATTTTCCTTAGAATATATGTAATCAAGTCAAGAAAGTGATCAAGATGTGGCTCCCCAGATTTACTGAAGTAAAAATTAATTATTTCCAAAATCACATTTTCAAAATTAATTCAAGGAGCTAAAAAAAATTATGCCTATAAAGCAATCACTAACCCGTGAAAAATGGTATCTATCTTATCATTTGAAGATCTTAAACCATTCAAACCAAAGTTTTTCGGAACATGCCCACCTCCTTTGGAAAGACACTGAAATATCTTGCCATAGAAGCAGTGTAGTTACAGGGACTGACTCCGGCACTCAAAGCCGGGCTCCATTGTTTCCGGGTGACCTTGAACTAGGTACTGAACTTCTTTCTCTAAGCCCTATTTCAGAATCTACGCAGTGAGAAAATGACAGCATCTACCTCATAGAAACATTGTGAAAACTAAGTAACATAATTCATATGAAACACTGAGGAGAATACTTGGCATAAAGTGCAAAATAAACATTTGTTATCAATATTATTATTGTACTATTAATGCACATCCCCAAATACATTATTTTATATCCTGGCAATTAACAAAAATTTTAAAATGCAATGAATGTTCCCTAACTCTTACAAAATGAAAATACTCCCTAGATTCAAAAAACCGTGTTATGTCACACTTAGAATATGAGTAAAGGTGCACTGGAACTGGGAATCACTGAGCACAAACATTTTCTAATACTCTGCAGCTCTCCTAGTAGAGACTAGTACAAAAGAACCCTTAAAGAACAATAATGCTGTAAACATCAAGTAAACAAAGGCATCAAGAGAAACAGATCATTTCTAATTCTTTTGATTCATTCTAATGATGAAAACATACTGGTTGAAAAAGCTGGTATAGGAAAAAATGTAAAAGTACAATGGCCTCATAACCAGCTTTCACTGCTTTAATAACCCTTAAGATATCAAATGAGAGACAAGTTCATAAACATGGGATTATAAAATACAATGGTCATAATATGCTAACTTGGTGTTCTTCCGCTCTCATCCCATCCAATAAATAGCGAAGCAGCTCCTGGCTGTCTTGTTGCTGATAGCCTTTAAACCGCACCGCTCTACAGAAAAACAAAAGCAAAGACAGATATGCATTGATGAGTCTCCTTGCTGCTGACAGCCTTTAAACTGCACTGCTCTACAGAAAAACAAAAACAATGACAGACATGCAACGATGCGTCTCCTAAAATACAAAGCCATTTTTACAGAATCTTAGGATCATACCCCAAATCTAAGAGGGGTATAGTTTCTCAAAATGTGTTTAGTCCAATAACACCCTTGGCAGATTTAATTATCACATGGAGTACATTTTTTTAATCCAAATGAAATAAACTATGATTTAATATATATGTACTGGGTTGACCCATGCTATCAAATTTTTTTTATATTATTTCTCGGCATCTGAGGCACTGAAAGCACAATCAAAGTGGATACTCACTTTTTACAGACCTGAGAAAAGAGTTCTTTAGGTGTCACAATTCCCTTTTTGGTCTCTTGCATCTCATTAAGAAACTGGTTCATGGCTAAAGTAAGAGGGCCTGGAGGCTCCAGGTTTATTTCTAAGGGTTCCTAAATATAGGAATAAAAATTACTTTCTTCAGTCAAATTTTGGAATCATTTACAAAATGTAATTAGTTAACATATATTATCAACGTTCCTGTCACAGCTGCGCTACATAAAAGTTTAAAACATACATCAAACAGAAACTTTCTGGTAATAGATTGTCTTATGAAGAATTCAGCTCTACTGTTTTAGTTTTAGATTATCAGGAACTTACTACCTAAGAATCAAAAGAGCCAATGCAAAATGTAAATAATAAAAATGGATGAAGTAATATTCATTTGGCTACACAGCTTAAGAGTCACATTAAGAGATGTTAAGAATAATAATGCAGGCCTAGAGCTTTACAAATATAAACAACATCCCCAAGAAGGAAGCTAAACACTTTCCGAAGCGCAGAAAAACAGAGCATACCCAGAGCAAACGAATGTAAGAGCTCCTTACAATTTCTATTAGCCTGAAAATGTTTAACTTGGCAGCCTACAATAAACCAAAATCAAACAAAAAGTTGGAAATAAGTGTTAGTTCCTTAAAATAATTTACAATATGCATATTCACAAGAGGAAAGTTACTAATTTTAAAAGAAAACTTTAAAGAACATACCGTTAGTGCCAAATCAGGTGGTTCAATTTTTACAATTGTTCCAGACATTTTCACTTCTTTTAGTAGTTCTCTAAGAACTGGTGTCTGTGACAAATTCTGAAATATAGGATGAAAAGGAAAATTATTTAAAAGCAAATCAATTCATTCAAATATTTCTTAAGTGTCTATTTTATCAAAATAGAAAAGCATAACCAACACTGAAATCTTTATTGTACCTATACTTGGGAAATGAAAAGTCCCAGTCATATTCCTTTCCCTATTCTTATTAAGCTCATGAATACTTCAGTTCTGAGCTTATTCATCACTTCAGCGGGGCATTCTCCCACCACCCAATCGGAACTAGCTATCCCTACCCGCCCCCCCATCACTTACTACCACTTGTAGCTACGCATTTGTTTCTGTACTAGATTATCCTGTGCTTCCCCCACCCCAGTGCAAGCTCCAGGAGGGCAGGGGCCATGTTTGTTTCAAACCCCACTGTACCCCAGAGCTTACCAAGGTCTTACTGCCATGCAATAACATTTCCTTCATTTTTTTTAATATATAGAAATAAGCTACTTGGGGGAAAAACTCAATACTCTAAGTAACAGATCCTATGAGGAAAAGGCTAAGTTTTTTAAAGGGGGGAAAATTGACACTGGCACCTGCATAACTGCATTGAAGAAACATGTATTTCCCAAATTACTGAGTCCTTTCACACTTATTTGAGAAGTAGAATTCACGGGAGGATGTTCTTTAGTCATGTTTTCCTTTTTTTCTCTCTCTTGTTCATTTTTACTCTCTTTTTCTAATTTTTTATTTTCCAGTTCAATGTTTCCATTATCCTTTTCTGCTTTAAAAAAGAAGAAAAGATTTAAAAAAATGTGTAATACAGCCATACCAAATGCAAAGTTATACTTGGGACAGAGTACTAGAATTTGTGATTTTTATGTAATACCATTATTTGCCACCTATTGGATTTTAAAATGTTACCTAACAAATATAGGCAAATTACCATCGAAAGAAAGAAGAGTCAATAAAAAAAATATTCAGAACTGATATAAGCATTAGTCTGACAAGTGAAACCAAACAGTATATGTTTCAGTATAAATCGTCCCCTTTTTACTACACAAAAATTCTTTACAAATGAGCATATCTTACCTTGTGAAATTAGAGTAGAAAACAATCAAGTACAGAACATGGACATGTAATAAATTTTCAAATGAATTCTGTGGGTCAAAAACCAATCCTGAAGTAAAAAACAGTTCTGGCTCTGACAAAGGTATTTGTGATGGTAAGATTTAAAGAAAAAGCTTAAAGCAAATGCTATATGCCAACCAATTAATTTAATTATGCGTGGAAAGATAGAACCTAAGAAATATCTGACCGTTAGAAGGAGTTACAAAGACTTTACTTTTATATCATTCCAGCAGACAGACTGAAATCTTGCTGTCAGAAAATGTACCACAGTAAACGCAGTAGAAGGCAGATCTACAGTTAAGTCCAGGCCAGGGTCATGGGAACAGGCCTATTGCCCGTTTCCTCAGTACAGACCCTTCACCACATCTGACAAGATCATTTCTCGCATCCCTTCTCATTCTAACGCCTTAGAATTAAACCAAAAAGAGTTTCATAGTTTGAAATCAACTGTCACTAATGTTATTCAGCTAAGGCTAGGTAGCATAACAAATAAATTTAAATATCAGCAGATACATAAATCAACATTATAGTGATTTAGGTTATAATAAAGAAATCGCTTTACCTGGTTTTGGAGTTGTAATACTGGCTTGCTTTCTAATATAGTCAACCACTTGACCCAATCGGTTTGAACTACAATACTGGACCTCATCATCACATATGTAACACCTATGTCCCAAAAGGTCACAGAGAAGAAAAATGACAAACGGACAATTAAAAATGGGGAGATAAATTATGATTTCTGAAACCCAAAGTATATAATTGCCAAATTATTCTATTATAAAGACTGAAAATAAAAATTCTATGTTTTCTTGAAGAAGACTATGCATATTAACTCTGGTTTATTATTAGCAAGGTGAGCCAGAATTATAGCTATTATACATTTAAATAGTACTGTGAAAAATTCCAAACATTTTACTGGGTTGGTTATACATTAAAGTCAAAAATTTTTTCTATACACATACTTTTGAATATAGACCTACACCAACAAAATTAACAAATTTTACAAGTGGTAGTGATATTCAGTGGAAACTATTGTGAAAATGATTTTTAATGACATAAAAATTGGTTTTAATGATATTAAAATATAGCAAATACAACATACCAGCCTGACATTTATTTTCATGCAAATTCATCGCTAAAATTTTATTATATTCTTGTGCATCTGAAATTTGTTCTTAGTATCCTAATCTCCATCATGTGCCTTATAATATCACGAGCAAGAAAAAAGGGTGAAGATTCTTAAGTCTCTTACATGCTATAATTTTTGTGTTTGTGCAATAAGCAAAAGCTTCTCATAACACCACATTCTCTAGCCTTCTGAAAATGACATTTAAACAAACATTTAAAAAATTTTAAGTTTCTTGCTTCGTAAACATTTCAAACACTTCTATTCTCCAATATGTCAAATAATTTCTATCCAACAGGCACAGGAATCGAAGCTCACCATACACTCCAGTTGTCCAAATTAAGAACCAAACAGTGAGGTTCGGATCTTGGCGTCATATAGTGCTTCAAGGCATGCTGCTCCTGAGAATTTCTGCCACAGCCCTAAAAAATCAAAATCATAAACCTCAAAGCCACACGAATTTATCAAAGGAGGAGAGAATTCAAAATCTACCGTGAACAAGGAAGTGGCTAAAGAAATTCTGCTATTCTTACAATTTCGAGAATAAAATGTTTTAGAGTAGATTCTGGATTTTGTTAAAACTTAAATATCTATAAGCAATGAAGAACATTTAAGGAAGAAAGAATTTTAAAAACCATGCACTAAAAGTACTCTTCCTCTCCAACTTTCCACACTATTTAAAGCATGCTAATGCAATTACTCATTAGGTCTGGTTTAGACTCCTTAACAGTCTCCTAAAAATTCCCCTAATTTCAGCCTCCTTCTTCACACACATATTCTTTCAGTTTAATGTTCCTAAAACAAAGTTCTGTTCATATACAATTCAAAAATTATTAACTGCTCTCTTAAACTCCTAATGAACAAACCTGACGCCCTTGGACCCCAAGCTACTTTTCCGGCATTAACTACCATATTCTATTCACGTACCAACTGCCACTAAAAACAAAGTGCCTTACACAATTTTGTTCTTGTTATTCTATTTATCCTGGAATCCTTTACCGTCACTGCCACCTTACCAAATCCCACCCACTCTTCAAAATCTTGCTCAAAAGCCACCTCCTCTCAGAAGCCAATGCCTATCCTCCCAGATGAGAAAATACTGGATTCTTCCTGTAAACAAACTCCTATAAAACATGGTATAAATTCCCTGTGGCATTCTTTATTTTCTACCTTGCACTTAATTTTTTTATAACTTTTCTCCCCAGACTACAAATCCTGAAGGCTCAAATTAATATAATTAATCTTTCTATTACCAAAAAATCTAGCGCATAGGAGGTGGCCAATAAGAACTAATTGAACAAGTAAATGGGAGACTTTCACCTAAAAAATGCATAAGCTTATGCATAAAAGGACACAACCAGATTTTCTGCCCCCAGCTGGTTAGATTACTGCTAAGAAGCACATCTTCATCATGTACCTACCTGAAGAAAGTTACCAACTCTTAGACTACACTACAATAATTGGTTCTGTTTCTATTGCAGTTAAATATATACTCTGGAGGAGAAATATGTATCAGTGGCTTCTAATTCTTTAGCTATAATATCAAACACTATTGGTTTAATTTATCACACTCAACATTTAATTTCAAAATAAATGAATTAAAATTTGATATTAATTTTGAAAATTATAACACCATTTGAAATCATTTGAATGATCTCAAGAATGAGATGTCTTGAGATAATATTTAAGGATCACTAGCGAACAGGGCAAAAGAGAACTAGTGGGAAAAAACTACAATTAATATTGACACTGTCTTACTTTTATGAATTAAAAAGACAGCAAAATAAAATTTATAATAGAAAATGTATTCTGAAAAATTGAAAAAGCAAAATATATTCATGCTCGCCATGTATACTTAAGAGGTTACAATTAAAACCTCTCAAAAACACATAAACAATATTCTTTTCCAACAGAGTTTAATTGACTACAATGATACATCACTATACATCTATTGCAATGGCTAAAATAAAAAACTGTGATAATACTAAATGCCATCAAAAATGTACAGAGTGGATCACTTATACATTGCTGATAAGACTATAAAAAGTACAGCCACTCTGAAAAATAGTTTACCAGTTTCTTAAAAAAGTAACCATTCAATTATTATATCATAGGACCCAGCAATTGCACTCATACATTTATCCTAGAGAAATTAAATCTAAGTTGACAAAAAAACCTGTACACAAATATGCATAGCAGCTTTATTGTTATTGTTAAAAAATGAGATCAGCGCAGATATCCTTCAACAGCAAACAGTAAAACAAGCCCAGATTTCCTTCAACAGGCAAACAGTAAAATAAGCTGTGGTATGTGTATACCATAAAATACTGCTAAGCAGTAAAAAAGAACAGATTTGATATACACAACTTAGATTAATCTTCAGGTTATTGTGTTGAGTGAAAAAAGCCAATCCTGGCTGGATGCGGTGGCTCACACCTGTAATCCTAGCACTTTGGGAGGCTGAGGCTGGAGAATCGCTTGAGGCTAGGAGTTTGAGAACAGCCTGAACAAGAGTAAGACCCCATCTCTACCAAAAATAGAAAATATTAGCCAGGTGTGGTGGCATGTGCCTGTAGTCCCAGCTACTTGGAAAGCTGAGGCAGAAGGATCACTGGAGCCCTGGAGTTTGAGGTTGCAGTGACCTATGATGATGCCACTGCACTCTAGCCCAGCAGACATAGTGAGACCCTGTCTCAAAAAAAAGCCAATCCCAAAATGTTGCAGATTGTATTAGTCCATGTATATAACACTTTTGAAATGACAAAATTTTATTTTTTAATCTCTATTTTTCTTTATTTTTAAGACTATTTTCTTCTTTCTTCATCTCCAGCGTCCAACTGGAAATGAAATGACAAAATTTTAGGATAGAGAACAGATTAGCGGTTGCCGGGGACTGGGGAGACGGGTGGCAGTAGGGAGGTGGGCAACAACGTAAGAGATCCAGGTGATGTTGGAACTATTCAGTACCTCGACTGTGGTGGTAGATACACAAATCTACACAGGTGACAAAAGCGTACAGAACATGACACTCACATACACATGCACAAAAATGAAGAGAATAAAACTGGGGAGATCTGATTGGGATTGGTGGATTGCACCAGTGTTGATACCCTGGTTGTGATATACTAATTTTATAAAATGCTACCACTGGGGGAAACTGGGCAAAGGGTATATAAAGACATCTCCATTTCATGTCCTAGAACTGCATGTGAATCTATAATTATCTCAGTAAAATTTTCAACTTAAAAAAAATGGGGAAAAAAAATGAGCTGTAGGCCTCATCTTAAAGCCTCATGACAAAACTTACTGGTAGCCCAGTTTCCTAACACATAAACTTAACTTGCCCACACTAAGGGTGACTGAGAGGCCCTGACTTTTAGTACATGGTAATACCTGTGAGCCGGTGTAGGAGACACTGTGATGGGCTAGCCAGATATCCTCACACACCCCCAGCTGCTGGGAATGAGGCCTGCTAAGAGCTCATAGCCCAGTCTGTCTATCCCCAGGAATTATCCTCAACAGGAGCTGCCTTGCCCAAGGTTACTCCGCTCACTCCAGGGGCAGGCCATAGCCAACGACTGGTCTACAGGCAGAAAGGGCTGACCCCTTGCCTGAATTCAGGCAAGAGTTCACTGTGGGATCGGCTGAGACCCTATTGCAACTGCCTCTTCATTCAACTTCTCCCTCTGCCTAATCCTGCTTCCCTCACTCCCTTACTAGTGTGGTACCTGAGAACACTCCCCGTAAACCATCTATGCACAAATCTCAGTCTCAGAATCAGTTCCCCAGAGAACTTGACCTATGCCAGCTGATATCCTATTCACCCATACTTTACTTTTAGGCAATACGTTCAAAAACAAGTTCAAAGAGTTTTCTAAAATCCCATATTGATAAAAATGTAAGCGTACCTGATGGCCACATTTAAGACATAGCCAAACTGACGGGTTTTCTTCTGTTTCTTCTTCAGACTTATTTTTTACTTTATTGTCCGTCTTACAGTCTTGGCAAATATTCCATTCCACATTCACTAAAGCCTTTTTCAGATTACCTTGTTCCAATCCTTTTCTAATGTGTCTGCACGTAGGTTCTATTAAAATAAATAAAAAAGCATATATGAAGTCAAAAATAGCTTTCTTCAGTTAATTGCAAAACTTGCCCTTCATTCAAACTTCAAAAATGAATTTATAGTTGGCCCTTGAACAACACGAGGTTGAACAACTCAGGTATACTTATTTGTAGATTTTCTTTCTCCTCTGCCACCCCTTGAGACAGCAAGACCAATCCCTCCACTTCCTCTCCTGCCTCAGCCTACTCAACAAGAAAACAAGAATGAAGACCTTTATGGTGATCTACTTCCACTTAATGAATAGTAAACACATTTTCTCTTCCTTATGATTTCCTTAATAACATTTTATTTTCTCTATTTTGCCTTATTGTAAGAATATAGTGTATAATACATATAACATACAAAATATGTCTTAATCACTGCTTATGTTATTGGTAAGGCTACTGGTCAACAGTACACTATTAGTAGTTAAGTTTTGGGGAAGTCAAAGTTTTACTCAGATTTTTGACTGCGTGAGGGTTCAGCACTTCTAACGCCTACATTGTTTAAGGGTCAACTGTACTCTATAAAGAAACTTTTAAATAATCTGAAAACATAAAATTTTATTTGATAATTGAATATTATGAGATAAATATGTAAGACATTTTATATAAATTTGAAATTTTGCTTTTTTGAAGTCCTAAATATAATAACCAACACCCCTACAAATTCACTTCAATTTATTTGGCTATTTCCTTAAATTAAGGCCCTTTATCACATTTATGATTCTCTTTATCTTTAAAGGTTTGTAGAGAAGTTTCTTCATTCAGTCAACAATACACCTACTATAGCCAGGCACTGTGCTACATGTTCAAAACCTAAAACTGACCAAGTCACAGCTCTTCTCTTTTGAGTAGCTCACATTCTGGTAGGAGGTAGTTAATAAATTAAGGTGTAAGAATCTCCAAAACATGCTGTAGCAGCACAGGAAGAGAAGGCTGAAGTCACCATCTGTACAGTCCTGGAAGATATTAATAGTAATAAAAATTTCTG
Organism: Avahi laniger; assembly: GCA_963575035.1. NCBI lineage: Eukaryota > Metazoa > Chordata > Mammalia > Primates > Indriidae > Avahi > Avahi laniger. The sequence goes on along the minus strand of CAUYSK010045596.1, from coordinate 21,788 downwards.
ATACTGATTAAATACTTCCTATGAGCTTTGCTAAATGTTTTGCATACATTAGCTCATTTAACTCTCAATCACTCCAGAAGGAAGACACTATTAGTCCCACTGACAAATGAAAAAAATAAGATTTAGTGCCTAAGGTCACATAACTACAGAGTGGCTATGCCAGAATCTGGACTCAAGTCTTTCTGACTTCATAGCTCACATTCTAAACCATGACCTTAGGGAGTAAAGGGCAATCTCCAATCCCATGAACAAAGGCATGCAAAAATGCATGCTGCCTCCACAAATGGCAGAGTCACACAATGGGTAAAAACGAGCAGCTGGCCCTAAGACTAAAAACTCTGTTTCGGACAGGTAAGTAAAAGGCTTTGTAAACCACTCTAAAGAGCCTGAGTTGTTTCAGGGACACACGAGATTTAGAAACTAGTCAAGTGTCACAATTAGCTTGATGTCCAATGAACTTGTACCAAGAGAAGAAATATAAATGCAAATAAGATCATGAGGAAAAATTACTGAATCCCAGTAGTAGTCAAAGAGATACAAACTAAAAAAAAGAAGGTATCAACTTTCAAATCAGCACCGAATTTACAAATAATACTAACCAGTATTGATAAAGGTCCAGGGACATGGGCACTTTAATATGCTATGAGGGGGCCTGTAAATTAGCAAACCATTTCTAGATGGGAATTTAGCAAAAGAATCAAAAGAACCTTGAAAATATTTATACCCTTCAATTCAGCAATTCTACTTCTAGGATCTGTACTAAGAAAATATCTGGATACGCACAGAGACTTAGCTGCAAAAATGTTTTTGCTATTGCTCCATTCATAATACTAAAAAGTTAAAGATTACCTAAATCTCTAATAGTAGGGGACTAGCTAAATAAATTATGAAACATGAACCCGTGGTCCATTATATCAATGGAAAAATATGCCATTAAAAATGTAGAAGACTATTAAGTGATATGTAGATATAAACATTACATTAAAGTGCAGATTATATAACAATAATATATAATTTGATCCCATTTTTATACTTTAAATATATACCCATTTAGGGATATTAACACTAAAGATTCAATTAACGAGATCCTTTTGTAGTTCATAAGCATGATGATTGGGTCTTCATTCGCATGTGTGAGATGTGCCTCCCTCAAACCTTGTTATGACAACGGCACATTACCCGTCTGACTTGAACTTAAAAAATTAATTAAAAATAAATTTAAAAAAAAGACTCAATTAATGAAATATACCTAAAGATTCAGAGGAATCATCAATTGGAACAGTTTTTCCCTTTGTCCGTTTCTTTCCCATGGTGGCACTTTATGGATTACTTATTGACACAAAATAACAATCTAAAAAACAAGATAAAGTTAGCTTAACCAAAAAAAAAGTAAGTTTTATATTTCTTTAGGAGATAGCAATATAACTAAGCCACATAAAATATTTTGCATGTTTATCACACTTTATAATTTACAAAGACCATTCACATATATCATTGAATTTTCAATAAGAACTCTGAATTAGATAGATGTATTGCTTCTGTTTTTCATAGCTTGGGAAACTGATTCTTAGCAAGGTTAAGAGGTTTTCAATAAATGCAAAGGTCGGGAGAGAACCTTGGTCGTCTTACACAGATCTTGAAAGGTCTCAAAACTTGACTCTACTAAGAATCTGACACCTCACTACATAAATATGGAATAGTGGTAGCACATTTAAACCAAAGATTGATTTTCTTTCTTTCTAAGCTACCTTTCTTAGCTCTGTAGTCTATGCAAATTAAATTGATAATTTCTCTAAGAAAAATTTAAAATAGTTCTGAAAACAACCTCCTAAAGGGAATTAGAAAATTTGCAAAATAATTTCAAAGCCAAATATAAAAAGTGATACAATGTTCTGCATTTTCCATGCCAGGATTTCCCATGGGTATTAGCTAAATGAGAACTGATTACAACTGCATTCTCAACTACTTACATTATATTATTGCCAAAAGCAGTCTGGAAGGCTATAACAAATCTAGTTGCACATCAAATCTTCATCTTTTTAGTCAACAATTCAAAATCAGAAAACATGAAGAGTACTGAAAATATATACAGGTATACTTAACTTTAAATAATAATGATTTTGAAAAGTTGTATTTTACATGCATTAGGGTAACTCATTAATGTCAAATCTCTTAAATGACTATAATACTTATTTTACCTGAGATGCTTATTAAAATTCTAATTCAATAAGTGGAAAGTAGGGCCTGGAATATATATTTTGAAAACATTTCCAGCTAATTCGGATAGTTAGCTGTCATCACTGCCCTGGCTTAGAATCTTAGACGTATTCTTTTTTTATAGTAGTTCTTGATGGATTAGTGTAATTGAAAGTAAATTTGGTAAAATGTTTACCAAAAAATGGATGTACAAACAACAAAGGAACATGAAGTATATGAGTATATATAAAATGAGGTAAATTTTATGCATTTCCCCCACTCTACAAATAACATTTAATATAACTTATCTAGAATTGTAGATTTTAGAAAGAAAATAAAAACCACAATTTCTTGCCTCCAATCCAACTCCCTCTAATCTGTGCAACATTTCAATAATGCCATTTTTGTGACATCACTCTTGATTGAAAGTATTTAATATTAATAGTTTCCTAGTACACACTCCTGAACTTGGCACTCATGGGCCTTTATAATTTGGTCCCAGTTCTCTGGTGATCCTGACTCTCATTACTTCTCAACAACAACAAAAAAACCCACTGAAGTTACAATTGTACGGTGCTTTTGTTCTTCAAAGCCCTTTCATAAATATTATTGCATCTGATTTTCATAACAACACTAAAAATGCAGATCTTTGGGTTCCAAGACCACCCCTCCTTTCCGACCAAATCAAATTCATCTCCGCTCCACTTCACAACACTTTGCCCCTCTCTAGGTGCCTTTGATTTCTAGCTGGAATGTTCTCTGCACCTATCCAAATCTTACCAATCCTCCAAGCTCTCCATTTCAATGAAGTCTTAGGAAACCATGCTACTTTAAATAAATCTCTCCACTGAACTTCCCCAGTGCTTATAGCGTGCACTATTCATCCTGTCCTTTTATCAGATACTACAGTGAATTGCTTCTTAAACCTTTAATCTGGACATATGTTATTTCTCTATCTGGAATCTGAAGTTCTGGAGAAAGAAATGGTTTTAGGCATAGCTTCTGAATTGCCTATAGCATCTAGCATAGCGTTAGTACACAGTAGGTCGAGAAATACTTCTTGCGTTGAAATAGAAAAATAGAATAATACCTGAGGCATAAAGGATGATTACAAGGTGCAAAGGTAGGTGCATAAGAATGAAGCAGACAGGTTCTGGTGAAAAAAAGGGTGAAGAATGAAGCAGTCAGAAATCTGCAGTAATGAAGACAGCACTAGCAAATCTGGTTTGGGGATTGCAATAGCTCCGACGCCAAAGAAAAACTTGAAAGACGAATTGTAATTGCTGCAGACTGAGAACATAGTAGGTCATTCCAATGCTGTGGAAAGAGCTCCAGTAAATTTTTGACAACTATAAGGTAACTAATAAGTCATAAGAAGAGAACTGTGATTGCCATCAGCTATGAAACATCAGTTTATAGGATTCTTCAGGTAGAGTCTTCGGATGAGATTTGGCGTCTCAGTCAAATTACTCTTTGGAGGACTCCACACAAAATTTAAATCAAAGCCAGTCTTGCCAGCTTTCACATTAATCCAATTCCCTTCTCTCTGCTCTCCCGGTCTTCCCCTGCCTATTCGGTTCCATTAAAAACGTAAACGTGTGGGAAACTTTGTCAGCAAGTCTCAAGTTTTGCACAGATTGGTCCTCTCCTAAGAGCATCCATTCGGACAGGTGACAGATCCTGCTTTTCCAAACAACCGTATGGACGCGGCTGCAAACCCAGCCCCAACTCGTAGGGTGCTCCCTGAGGCGCGCCACCCACCACTTGCTTGTCGCCTGCCACATCTCACCTCTCCTCCCCTCCCCACCCCTTCCAACTGCTCGGCACCCACGGGGGATCCTCGGAGTCTACGGGGTCGAGCAGGGCGCCAACACCGGCAATTCATTGGCCAGCTCCTGGAATTGACAAGACATACAGCCAATGAGAACGCAGTACCGGGAAAGAGCCGGGTAACCTGCTCAAGAAAGGCCTGGGAGAACGAGGTTGGGACGGAAAATTCGGGCTTTCCGAGCACAGGAAGTCAGGCGATTGGTGACTCTGAGTCAGTGGGGCCAGAACTCACCCACAGCGACAGCGCCCATAACTGCATCACCCCTAATAGGCCTTTGGGCTGGGCAGCCAGCTCCGTCTTCCTCGCGGTGACGAATAGAGAGCGTCAGAACTGAAGCCAGAGTGACCCCTAGAAAGCAACAACTTCCGGGACGCGGTATTATGGGATATGGCTCGGCCCAGAGTCCCCCAGCTCCGCGTTTGTTAATCTGCGCCTGCGCACGGCCCGCCCCAGAAGTCCGGGCACAACTACCGCGCGAAGGCGTTTGGCTGTTAAAGACTTTTCCTGCTCAGGTGTAACTATGAAGTTATTTAAATACTTCTAAAATGTGGGTACCTCGTGGTGGTCTGAGCCTTTGAGTCTCCAGGATGGTTACCTTTCTTGAGCACGTTACATATGAAGGCTGGCTAAGAGGGGAAACATTTACATTTCTCTCAATTCCCCTAATCCTGTAAACTTCTATAATTGACTACGTAAATTTTCTTGAATTAACCTTACTGCACCACATCAGAATAAACAGGTAAAATTCGAGAGTGAATTTTAAAGCAGAATTGAAAGATGGTATTAAAAAGAAATTGCAGGAGGTAAAATTTTCAAACATTTGTTTATTCGTTGAAAATACTTAAGTGCACACTTTGTGCCAAGCCCTCTCTGAAATGAATTGCACGTGGACCTCTCTGCCCTAGAGTTTTAATTTAATGGAGAAGACACAGTAATCGCTACCAAAAAAAAAAAAAAAATTAGGTCTCAGTAGAAAAACAGGCAAAGGATGTAAACAGGTAATTGGTCATCAAATAAATGAAGAAATGTCCATCCTTACTAGTAATCAGATAAAAGTAGATTAAGATAGTGGCATACTAACCCACCAAACTGGTCAGAGTAACAATTGGTTAAATCTGGGGGAAACTGGCTCTCCTGCCCCTTACTACTGAGATAATTTAAAACTTTTTTCTCTGATCTCCAGCGACACAGTCCATTTTTGTTTTTGTTTGGTTTTGCTCCCTATTCTAAAACAAAGCCTTTAGGTCGTGGTGCTTCCTACTTCCTCTGACTGGAATACTCTTCCCTTGGATGTTCCATGGTCGGTATCTTATTCTCATTCTGTTCGCACCTTAAAAGTCACTTCCTCGCAAAGGTATTTGCAGAGCAATCTAGGTAACAATCATCTGATTACTCGCATCACCTTATTTTACTTCTCTGCCCAGCAATTATCACTATCTGGTATTTTTATTTCATTTTTACCTATGTATTTTCCCTCCTCATACATACACAGAAATATGCAAGAAATATGCAAATGTAAGTTCTTTGAGACATAGGACATATTTGTCTTGTTCATGGCTATAACTCCAGTACCTAGAAATGCCTGGAACACAGTAAGTGCTCAATAAATGTTTACTGAAGAAATATAGTCATTAGAAATGAAATACTTTACAAGAATGTTCACAGCAGCTTTATTCATAATAGCCAAACTGGAAATAGCCCAGGTTTCCATCAAAATAAGAATGGAAAAAGTGGTATATTAATACTATGGAATACTACTAAGCAATCAAAAGAAACTGATACACACAATAACATAGATGAATCTTTTAAATATTATACTGAGTGAAATAAACCTTACATAAAATTACCTGCTATATGAACCCAACCATATGAAGTTCTAGAGCAGACAAAACTAATTATGGTGAGAAAAAATCAGAACAGTGGTTGCCTCTTGTGGGGGAATTGGGTGGGGACTGACTAGAAAGGAGGATGAAGGAACTTTGTGGGGTGATGGTAATGTTCTATATCTTAGTAAGATTTGAGTTACATAGGTGTATGCATTTGTTAAAATTCAAATGTATATTTAAGATATGCAATTTATTTTTATCTCAAAAAAACTTAATTGGAACTGCAATGATATGCATGATGATGTACTTAGGGAGCACTGTACTAATGTCTGCAATTTACTTTGAAATATATCAAAAAAGATTGGTCAGATATGTGACAAAGCTGGTAAAATGTTATGATACTCTCTAGATCAACATTTTGAAACAGCAAATTCTTTGTTGTAGGGGGATATCCTGTCATTGCAGGAGTTGAGAAGCCTTCCTGTACTCTACCTACTCAATGCCAGTAGCATCCTTCCAGTTTTGACAGCCGAAAATGTCTTTGGACATTGCAAAATGGAGAGGGGGAAAAATCCTTCGTTCTTCTTTCCTTCAGAACTGCTCCACTGCTTCACTGTAAATTCTCTCAACTTTGCTTTATGCTTGAAATTCTTCAGAAAAATTGGAGGAAAAAGAACTAAATTATATGACTTTAAAAATGCTCATGAAACACCAAGCAGAAGATGCATCTATGAAGACCTATGTACTGTTATCAATTTTTTTTGAAAGTTCAGTGATGATATCTAATATCACTGAACGTCAGTATTTACAAATCGTATGACATTACTAAAATGAACTTGTGACACAAAGAAAAATGTACTGCATATAATTGGATTGGAAGAAAAACATTTCTAATTACTTTCGTGTTGGAATTTCCTTCAAACTGCCCTTTTATTACCAGAGATAAATCATTGCATTCACATAGTTAATCCCATGTTGGTTATCGGGCAACCCCTAAGGCCGCCAAGGCCACCATCCATTTACGCTCACATCTCCCTAATGCCCTCCAACGCCACAGTTTAGAGACAAGGAAGATCATCATTGTATGGGAAGATATTAAAACTGCAGAATCTGGGACCCCACCCCTACCTACCGAATCCTGATCTGCATTTCAAAGGGATCTCCGAATGGTTCCTACGCATGTCCGAGTTTGAGGAGCGTCACTTTAATGGACCAATCCTTGTCCCAGAACAGTGACCGCTTACTCTGACAGTGGCAGCAGCTGAGAAAAGACGATGGAGTTGGGATGGAAAGGTGTAAGAATGAACACTCTGCGACTGAGAAGCAACTAGCGGGACCAAAGAATTCGCTCAGTCGCTCCAAATCGGGGGGAAAGCACACCACCGCATCCCCAGGCCTACAGGTCGGGGTTGCTCTGACTTCCGGGCCCCACAGCCGCGCGCGCGCATGCGCTTCCCGGGAGTGCGCTGAGTTCCCCTAGCCCGCCCCGCGCGGCGGTTTGCAAGCTTCGGGTCGCCGGATCCTGGAATTTTGAGGCTCCTTCCCTAGGAAAATTTAGTTGTCTGTGCAGCCAAGAAACCAGGGGTTACAGCAGTGAGCGGGACACAGCTCGAGGTGAGTCTACCAACTACTGGTACCAGGGGTAAACGAGACTAGGACTTCCCCACGCTGTGGCAACCGGTACCACCTGCCCCGAACTTGCGGAGGTGGCGGCACCGCCTTCCCTCCCGCTACACATCCGCTGATTGGTGAGAGCTGACCCGGCGTTGCCCCGCCCATCCCAGCGCGGGGACCTCTCGCTGACGCCCAATCAGGTGTTAGGTGGAGAACACCTGCGGGGACCTGGGGCCTCGCCCCTCCAGCACCATGGCAGCTCTTTAAAAAAAATAAAATAGGAGGAAAAGGAATTATTTCACTCAGGAATCTCAAGTTTCAGTCAAAGTTGTTACAACAGTCTCTGAAATCTTGAGTCAGAAAATTCTCTTGAGGGCCTTTTTGAGGGCTGAAATCTCATCAACGAAAATAATTTGGCAAATAAGTGACTTATAACACGACTCCCGTAGTTGTCTGTTCAAATGTCCCTCCATCCCACACGTCTTCGGTAGTTCGATTTCATCTTCCAGACCCCACACTCAACAGGACCCCCTCCAACTTCACTCACTCCCTGGGTGACTGTAAACAAATACATAGCTTTGAGTAAGTGTTGATGACAGACAAAATTATATCTCCAGCTAAATCTCTTACACTCCATAATGGTATATCTAACTGCTTGCTGGACATCTCTACTTAATAGGTGTGTTAAAAGAAACTTCATTACTGTTAAGTCCGGAGCTGAGAGAGAGAGAGAGGGAGGAAGCCTCATGTGTAGCAAATTGCTGTGTGTGTGGTTTGTTTTTTTTTTTTTTGAGCATCTGGGTGCAGATAGGTGGAGGCGAAAAGGCGTCCACAAAAGAAAAGGGGAGAGCCTTGGGTTTTATAGAGGGTTTCTGGGGGGAGGGGGAGTAAGTGGGCCAGAACAGCTGCTTGTAATTAATTCTTTTCAAACAACCAGCTCTTAGGACCCCTGCCCCAGTCATACCCATCCTTCAGCTCCGGCTGCCTCCTTATCAGGAGAGAGAGGGAGGGATAAACTTCATCCTTATGGGGGGGTGGAAAGGAATGCTGGCTGTAATCGTCTGTTAGATTTACAACATCTGGGGATTCTCCAGACTCCTGCGGCTATTACAAGCCTAAGTTTTGCATTAACCACATTCTGTCCTATAGATACTTTTCGGGTTCCCACCTGGAGCAAACCTAACAATTACTTAATGTGTGTAAAACCAAGCTTCAGATTGCCACAATATTCCCCATAAAAGTAAATGGCAAATCCATTCTTTCACTGTCTTAAAACCTAGGAGTCATTCTTACATATTTCATATAATTCATCAGTAAACCTTGTTGGCTCTACTCTCTCTTTCTGTCCAGAACCTGAACATTGCTCACCACATTGACCACTGCAACCCTCATGCAAGCCACCATCATCTCTTTTCAAATCATTGCAGTGCTTATCTGGTCTCCCTGCTTTCTGCTGCAGTATCCTTCCTGGCAGCAAGTGTGGGCCTCTTCATAAGTCCAAACCCTCCAGTGTCCTTCCATATCTATCAGGATAAAATCCAAAGTCCTGGCCATGCCTTACAAGATCCAAGATAAACGGCCCCACATTCCCTCACTAACTTCCTCTTCTATAAGCCTGTTCCCACTCACTGTGCTCTAGCCAACTCGTCTGGCACCCTGAACATGCTGTCCCCTTTGCTTGGAACATTCTTGGCCCAGGTAAACCCACAGCTTCCTTCTTCAGTTCTTTTAAGTCTCTTCCTCACAGTTACCTTAGAAGAGGGGCCTTTCCTGATCCCTGTTTACAATCTCACTTCCTAAGGCCCCACTGTTGCTCCTTATCCTTCAGGTTTCTTCATAACAGTTATCCACTGGGCATATATACTTGTATTTTGATTTTATGGTTTCCCCCCACTAGATTAAACCTTTATTACAGCAGAGATTTTTTTGTTACTTTCGTTCATTGTTTTATTCTTAGTGCCAAAGAAAATGCTTGGGTATGTTGGGTGTGCTTAACAAACATTTGTTGAATAAATGACTAACAATAATAATAATAATAACAACAACAGAAAGCACTCATATACCACTCTGTTGCCAGGCACTTTCCACACATTCTCATTTAATCCTCACAGCAACCCTCTCATTCCCATTTTGAAGATGGGGAGACTGAGGCATAAATAAATTAAGCCACTTACGTAAGGTCACACAGTTGGTAAGTGGCAGACTCAGGAGTTGCACCTTGGCAATCTGGTAACAGAGTCCGTACTTTAAACTACTGCAATAAAAAACAAAGTAAATTCACATCCTTTAATAATTACCTAATGAGTTGTTCCCTATATTTCTCAACTGCAAAACAAACTAAAAGAGATGTTTATGAAATTCTAAGTCCAGGAATTTTAAATATTTATGAAGATTTTTTTAAAAAATAACAGCCAATATTTAAATTATGATATCAAGTGAAAATAGTAGGATGTAAAATTATATGAAGTCAATGGTTAGTAAAGAAAACATTGTGATTAAAGGAGGGAGGAATATTTGCAGCTCTAACAGTTATTTGAAAAGTATAACTTCAAATTTTTAAAAATAAATATAAACATTAATAAACAAATATTCTATGAAGATGATAATATTTAAACTACTTAAGTTAGATGGCAAAGCAAGGAATCCTGATCTATTCTGTGGAGAGGAGAGCTAATACCATTTCGCCTGGAAAAAAATGTTCTGGAGTCAGATAGGTTCGGGATACTCAGTGTACTGAACATCCCTCTTGGAAGTTCACAGTGCATATTATTATGTAACAAGACTCTGAGAAGTCACATGTAAAAAGTGTACCCATATTCTGTTGTCCAAATAGGGTCACTTTTGTCTAGGATAAATACTCAGCTAGTCAAGACAATAGTATGACAGCCTTAAACCAGGATCATGGCAGGCTAACGAGGACCCATGGTTACCCTAAAGAAACCTGTTGAACTTTATTGTCATCTACCATTTCAACAGCTTATTTAAGCACAAAATGTTTTCTGTGATTTTTTTTTTCCCTAGCATGGCATCAACACCCTCATAAATAGTGTCTTAAGGACATAAATTGATAACACACTGGAATTAGGAACGATGTAACATTAACATTGCTTTATACTTGGATCTGTTCACATTTACTCATTCCCATAACACTTAATGTGCTTTTGACAGGACCCCATTGCAGTTAACTGATCTGTCACCTGTGGATAATTTGCATTTCGTTTTAGGTGGAAGAACATTGCTTTTCAAAAATTCCCTGCAGTGGACTAGCTAAATTGGTGATCAAATACCATTTCCTGATATTAAAGAAATGATCCAACTATATGGGATAAAATAAAGAAGACTTGAATAAAGGGAAAGACATATTCCTAAAGGGCTTGCTAATAGGTGATCCAAGGCAGCCTTTGTGAATCGGATCCACTCTTAATGTGTTGGTGTTTTGTGCTGCCAGGTGTTTTAACTAACAGCCAGATTGTAAACTGAGGATAAATTCACTCCACTGAGTAGCTGTTAGGGTGGTCAACTTGCCTTTCCCATGGGAAATTAACATGTCCACACTCCTTCTCAAACTGCAACACTGGTGACCAACCACTGATTGTGTGAACTTTTACCTAATAGACAGTCAGGGCTCTCTTTCCCACCTTGTTAGACCTCTGTCAGAGCAGCACATATGATCACTATAATGTCAGGGTGGAATGTGAGTTGAAGAAGAGACATTAGAGGCAGAGTCCAGGTAAGAAGAATCAAGGTTCTGGCAAGAAAAAGACACACACTAACCTTTGAAACTTTGAAGAGACTGTTTAATAAAGTGATTGCTTACAAAGGTGTGGCCGGTTTAAAGGAACCATTACTACCCCTAGGTCTTCATGATCTGCTGGAACCAGAGAGGAAAGGCTGCCTGCAGAAGCTATGGTCTTCAAGGATTATAGCCATTGTCAGAATCCCACCAAAGCAAGGAAGTAGTAGTAAAGAAATACCCTGGCCTCTTTCTCCTCCCATCCTCCTACTTCCTGCCAGAGCATTGGCTGAACCCAACACAAGAAAGGCAGAAAAGTCAAGTGCTGTATGCTATGGAGGTCAGCTGTCCAGAGTCCTGGGCAGGAAAAAGAAGGACCAAGAATGGGATTAGGGGACAAACAAAATAACTAGCACAAGAGAAAATAATACAAATGATGAGCCCCTGAATTAGGCCTTGGTAGTTGGGGTTGTGAAGAAGGGACAGGTTCAGGTCTACTCTGTTTTCCTCATGCTCAGGGGGGTACAGCCCCCACCACTAGTTATAACACTTTTCTGCCTGGAAGGCATTTCTTCCAGAAGCCCTCTGCACTACGCCTCCTCTTCCACTTGTCTAAATTCTACTCTTCTTTCGAGGTTCAGCTCGGATCCTGCTTCCTTCCTCATATCTTTTCTGGTGGCCCACATCATTGATCATGCCCTCAGCTTAATCCCCATGATAATACCTTTACTGTTAGTTAACACTTAGCTTTTTTGTTATCATTGTTATGTGTCTTATTAGATATACATCCTCAGACTAAATAGAAAGCTACAGGAAAGCATGAAGGATGAAGCACCATGTATAGTACCGCTCAATAAATCCTTACGGAGGATGAGAAAGAATACCGTGAAGACACCACTGACCTAAATAATTGTGTTTGATTTCACAGAGGAAAATCTCTTTAAGAAGGTAAGGCAAGTTTTCCTTTGCAGCAATGGGATGGAGCTCTTTTTTTTTTCCTACTGAATTTAGAAGTTCTACATGCTAATCATAAAACTTCAAACAATATAAAAGCACACAAGTTAGAAAGTGAAAGTCTTTTCCTTGTTTCCTCAATCCCTTTTAGCCAACTGTTAATTGGTGAATTCACTTTCTGACTATTTTCATGAATATGGGATCATGTAAGAATAATATCATACTATTTATATTTCTCTACAATCTACTTTTTTCAGGTGGCCATATATCCTGAACATCAGTATCAATATACCTTCTTTTATTTTTAATAGAGATAGGGTTCTGCTTTGTTACTCTAGGCTGGAGTGCTGTGGTATTATCATCGCTCACTGCAACCTCAAACTCCTGGGCTCAAGTGATCCTCCCACCTCACCCACCTGAGTAGCTAGGACTACAGGCACTCACCACCATGCCCACCTAATATTTTTTCATTTTTTGTAGAGATGGGGTTTTGCTATGTTAGCTAGGCTGGTCTTGAACTCCTGGCCTCAAGTGATCCTCCCGCTTTGGCCTCCCAAACTGTTGAGATGAGAGGCATGAACCACTATGCTCAGCATCAAAATACATTTTTATCGACCTCATAATATTCTACTCTTTGGATATGTATTTATTAAGCTAGTCTTCCATAAGTCATGTCTGCTATTTTTCTTATAAGCAATGATGTAATGAACATCTTTACAAACACGTGTTTATATGCTATCTGATTTATTCCTTAGGTCACCTTTATATGATTGAGATTTTTAGATCAGCTCTCCTTATAAGAACTCTTTCCCCTATGGCAATTACCAGGCATTATTTTTTTTATTTCTTTTGCTAAATTGCTAAGTTAAAATATTGCATTGGAGGGATTTCCACTTTGGGACAAAAATGGAGTAGACATAGACATATTTTTCTCTATTCTTTCTGCTAAGTACAGCTAAGAATTTTGAACACTATACATAAAACAAACACAAGAAGACTCTAAAATGTAGACAGAAGAGGGCAGACTGGCTAGAGACCTTGGGACCAAAGGAAGGGCATGGTGGTGACTTTTCTGGTACTTTTTGCCTCAGATATCCCAGACTTGACACTGAAGAACTAGCAAGCCAGAAACATCAAGGGTGTAGATAAATAAAAGCCCTAAGAAAAGCCTGCTTTCTGCAGCTAAAGGACCAAGAAAGAGGGAGCCTAGCAAAACAGAAAACATTTAGACAATAAATGCTCTATACCAGGCAAATACCACAGAAAATATTGTGGTCCTGCCCATACCCACACCAGCAAAGGGAACCCAGATTCCATCTTCATTGAACTGTATGAGGCACCTCAATCCCCACCCCTAATCAGGATGATATCAGAAAAGTCTGAGTAGGGACTCAGGCCTTTCGTTCCCAAAAGACACTAACAAGGAAGGACCCTACCGCAGTGTCAGTGTCAGACCCATGTCAGGTCCATGTCAGACCACATGGGAGCCAGTACTTCCACCCTGATGCAGCAGTAAAAAGGCACCCTAGTGGAGAGTCAGAACTTTGACCATTGCCTGGCATTAACAAGGCAACCCCCCATCATGGTGTCAATAGAGGCCAGCTGGGGAGCAATAACAAGGCATTACTGCCAGGGAGTTAACACTAGAGGCCTACTGTGGAGTCACAGCTCCCATCTCCACTAGCAATAATGAAGAGCTCCCTCTCCCCTACCTCAGATGTCAACAAAGACTAAGTAGGAAACGAGGGCTTCTACCCCACCTGGCAGTAATAAGGCAGCACCCCCGTTCCCTGCTATTGGAGTATCAGGAAAAGCATGCTAAAAGAGAAAATTTAATAATATCCAGAGTCTCCTAATATAATACCAAAAATGTCAGGTTTTAATGAAAAATCATTTAAAATACCAAGAACCAGGAAGATCTCAAACTAAATGGAAAAAAGCAATCAATAGATGCCAGCACCAGGATGACAGAGATAATATAGTTACCTGACAAAGATCTCAAAATACCTATCATAAAAATTTTTTCAGTAAGCAATTACAAACACACTTGAAACAAATGAAAAACTAGAAAGTCTGACCAAAGAAATGGAAGATATAAAGAAAAACCAAATGGAAATGTTAGAAATGAAAACTATAATAATCAAAACTAAAAACTCAGTGGATGGACTACATTATTCTTTAATTTCAATGCAATTACCAATTTTTCTTGTTTTCTAAACTTGACAAAATTATTCTAATGTTTATGTGTAAAAAAATAAACATCTGAAAAGAGCCCGGAGAATTCTCTTAAAAATTCTAGAGTGATGGCTATGAAGAGATAAAGTAGGGGCAATTTATTAACCCATCACAGTGATTTGAAGAGTTGAATAGTAGGGTATGATATTGCAGACAGATCAGTGTAACAAAATACATATGGGAATTTTATATATTTTAAAGGAGGCATTTTGAATGTATTATAAGGTATATTGGTATAAATAGCTGGCCAACTGGAAAAAATTAAGCTGGGGACTTCTACCTTTTTAAACCAAAGTAAATTCCAGATGGATTGAATATATTTAAATGTAGAAATCAAAAATGTAAATATTCGAAGTTAAAAATAGAAGAATTTAAAAATAATCTTGGAGTAGAGAAGTCCTATCAGGGCATAAAATCCATAAAAGAAGAGATAGGTAAAATCTCTTCTAAAAATGTATTAAGAATTTTTTTTAAAAAAGGAGCAGGGGACTAAGTACAAATTTTAAACTTCTGTATGGCAACTTTCTGGAAGGCAACTTGGCAATATCTATTAAAATTTAAAATGTTATACTTGTTGGTCCAACAATTCACTTCTACAAGTTTATACTTGAATATACAATATTACAGTTTACCATATTGTATACATAAAAATAATTTCCATTCTACAGTTCGTATTAGCAAAAATATGGAAACAGCCTAAGTGCTCATCAGTAGGTAAAGAGTGCAATAAATTATGGTGTATGTATATGATTCAGTATGACAGGCAGCCATGAGAATGAGATCACTATGTGCTGACAATGAATAGATTTCCAAAATATACTTGGTGGAGAGGGGGATAGGAAGTAGGAAGAAAAGGGTATATATGATCTCCTTTGTATATGCTTTATGTGTACTGCATATATCTCCATGTATTTACATATTATGCCAGCATGTATTTTTCATATATGTATACATATAATGCTTAACATTTTTTCTGATATGAAACACCAGAAACTCTTAGTTGGATGAGGGAATCAGGTGGGTAGGGGAGGAGGCCTCAAGCAGAAGACTATGTTCCTTTTTTAACTTTCATCTACCATTTGAATTTTCTAACCTTGTACTTTTTGTTTTAATGTTAATGGGTTACTTGAGCTATGGGATAATTTGCTTTTATTTTCCCTTCTTTATATTCTTCTCCTTAACAACTAATAGACATTAATATTTACTTAAGAAAAAGAAATTAACCATCCACATAACTAAACTCTCTTACTCATTGTGTTCATTCTAGGTTTCTAATGTTCACAGGTCATATGCTCTCTACTGGTTATATTATTGATGTAGCTTTTTGAGTATACAATTGGTTTACTTCAATGAAATTACTCATTGTGCTAGCTGAAGATGCCAGATCAACTCTCTAGATACGGAGGAATTTGGTGCCTAGTTACTAGGGTTTCATGGCTCTCACTGGATTGTCCCACATTTTTTGTCTTAGCATATTACATCTGAAAGTAGAATAATGGGAAAAGAGAGTAATTAATTTTCACAATTTATGAAGAAATCTAATACATTTTTATTAAGTACCCATGTTGATCTATTGAATTCTTTCAAGATTGTATATGTAAATTGTCTCTCTTCTCTTTACCTCCTTAGAAACTTACAGGTGTCCAAAAATGATTGAGATAGAGCAGGCAGAGGCCCAGCTCTCTGAGTTAGACCTGCTAACCAGTATGTTCCCTGGTGAGAATGAGCTCGTAGTGAATGACCAGCTGGCTTTAGCAGAACTGAAAGCTTGTATTGAAAAGAGGACAATGGAGGGGCGCTCTTCAAAAGTTTACTTTACTATCAATATGAACCTGGACCTATCTGAGGAAGCAATGGTAATTCAATTTTATCTTTGGAAGAACTGAAACGTGTCAAGGTTTAAAACAGCACTTAGGGCATTTTTCTTCTCTTTTTTTTTTTAATCAGGTGATGTTTTCTCTAGCCTGTATTCTTCCCTTTAAGTACCCTGCAGTTCTGCCTGAAATTACTGTCAGGTATGTTACAGAAACTCTTGCCAACTCTAGAGGTCAAAATTAATCTGAGAGTAAAAGCAATTCTTGAGTTTTTCTCTTCCAAGAAAATTGATTTAATTTTTTCCCATATCTTTTCCATCAGATCAGTATTATTAAATAGATCCCAACAGACTCAGCTGAACACAGATCTGACTGCATACCTGCAAAAGAATTGTCTTGGAGATGTCTGTGTATTGAATGCCACAGAGTGGGTCAGAGAACATGCTTCTGACTATGTCAGCAAAGATGTCTCATCTTCCCCCGTCACAGGAAGCACAGTCCAGTCAGTCGATCTCATCCTCACCAGACTCTGGATCTATAGCCATCATATCTACAACAAATGTAAAAGAAAGAGTATTCTAGAGTGGGCAAAGGAGCTTTCCCTGTCTGGGTTTAGCATGCCTGGGAAACCTGGTGTTGTTTGTGTGGAAGGCCCACAAAGTGCCTGTGAAGAATTCTGGTCAAGGTTTGCTTCCACATTTTTTATATAGCATGTCAATAATTTTAATACTAAACAAGTTATAGTCATGTGCTGCATAGAGATGTTTTGGTCAACAGTGGATTGCATATATGACAGTAGTCCTGTAAGATTATAATGTAGCATATGTAGGAACTTGATATATGGCACTTGATATTGGAATTGCAGATCAAGTAGAGGAAATGACTGACATTCAGTAATGGTGCTGGGGCATTTCACATGAGTTTTCCATGTGAAAAATGTATACCATCTAGATCTGTGTAAGTATGCCTTATGAATTTCGCACAATGACAAAATAGCCTAAAGACGAATTTCTCAGGTTGTATCCTTGTTGTTAAGGGATGCATGGCTGTACTAGAGATGTGGAAATAAGTATGTCCCGGGGTTGTATTAATATTTTCATGTCCCCAGTCTCAAGTCAGTGGATAAGGCAGAAATCATATATTGTAAGCATTTTCCCCCTCTCCTACCACAGTGCACATAGGAGACATTCTGTAAATGTTGAATGAATTCAACCTCTACCCAGGACCCTGTCTATCATCCCATCTATTTCCATGGATTTGATTCGTCCCTCATCTTAGTGATGTCATAAACTGTACACCCTGTGAAACAAGGCGCTTTCTGGAAGGATTGGAATTGCTGCCAGTCTTCTCATTTCTCTACTGATATCCTACATGAGTTTCTGCTAAGGTCCTTTACTAATTTGAGATTCAGCAATTTTCCACATTTCTAATATACTGATATGAGACATTAATAATGGTAATAAATGAGTTTGGGGATGGGATTATGACCAGAATCACGTTTGATTAAAATAAATTCCCGTGAGATAAAAGTTGACTTTTTTACTTCTAGACAAAGGCATAGAATAAATCTGTTTTATAATTTCTGCTTTCAGTGCTTTGGAATATATAACACATTTTGATAATTTTTGCTTTGAAAATTTCTTTTCAGACTCAGAAAATTAAACTGGAAGAGAATTTTAATTCGCCATCGAGAAGACATTCCTTTTGATGGTACAAATGATGAAATGGAAAGACAAAGGAAATTTTCCATTTTTGAAGAAAAAGTGTTCAGTGTTAGTGGAGCCAGAGCAAACCACATGGACTTTGGTCAGCTGTATCAGTTCTTAAATGCCAAAGGATGTGGGGATGTTTTTCAGATGTTCTTTGGTGTGGAAGGACAATGACTGAGTAGAAGAGTAGTTCAAAGGATTTTGGCCTTTTGATTTTTTTTTTTTTACCACTTTTCCTTGAAAGATTAAGTAATCTTATTTTAGTTCCATTGTAGAATGCAGGGGAATAAAACAAGAAAAAGTAGTATAGATGGAATGCATCTGTTAAAAATATGTCATGATTGAAAGCAGAACTGAGTTTCAAATTATAATCTTAAAACTACTGATAGAAATTTCTTGACATATAAACTACCCATTTTGAAAGAGAAATTATCTGTGAAGGTAATATCGGTGTCCAACTTGACAGTCATTCCCAACCCCCTTTCTCCCTTACCAGCCTCCACTGCAGAACCTGGAAAAGCTACTTGCTTATCCTCTTAGTCTCTTGTGCAGCTGCAGGTGGCCTTGGGATTTCTGGGAAAACTTTTGCTTCCTGATTAAAGTGATAGATGCAGCTAGGCCACCTCTTCCCCCTCTTTCTGAAGTAACAGCTGGAGCTGGAGTAGTGCTCTCAACCACAAGGGAAGGAAGGGCCAAAAGAACCACAGAGATGCTAGTCCCCACATTGTTGAGCTGCTGACCCTGCCTATCTCTAGAGGTCTTCTTATGAAATAAAACTAGTTTTATTTAATTTCTAAGCTTTTTATTAGCATTAAAAGGTAGTTTATCAAATAGTTTTTGTCAAAGCTTTAGTTTTGCATCTACTATTTAATATACAAATATATGAAGTTTTTCTTAAATGGAGTTTGCAGTTCATCTCTATTTTTATGCACTTATGCTCTGCCCCTGCTCTTTGGTTTGCCTCACAGAAGGATGAGGCATGAGTAGAACTTGAACTTTGTTAACAGATCTCAAAAATTCATCAAATTAGTAACATAAATTCATTTTTGGCAAATTAGACAAATTTTTCATTCTGGAAGTGGCTAGATTTTGCAAATTGATCTAGAGTCAAATAAACATACTGCTTGGTTTTTGAGGCCCTTCATAAATCAGTTCCAAAAGAATTCATTGAATATTTACTAACTGCTAAGCACTCAGTTCAGGTTCATACCATGTGTTGGATACTTCTTAAAGAGTCAGACTTGGTTGAGGGAATGAAGTTGGGGTGAGATACGACGCATTGTTTATCTTAGTAAAATGTTGGAGGCAAACTATGTCCATCAGTAAGTGAATCAATAAGTCAAATATAGCATATATTATGTAATACAATGTATTATAGCAGTCACAAAAAGTAAAATGGAACAAGGCAATATAGTAGATCTTACAAAGGTGGTTAAACACAAATGAGAATCAGAATGGTATTTAAAGCACAGTGCCTGTATTGGGTGAAAGTCTTACATACCTCCTTAGATTTTTCTGCCCACCTCCCATTGGCCCTGTCAGTTGCCCTGGAAATCTCAGTTCTTCCTCTACTGCCACCAGACAGCCAGATGGACTAGCTGTGTGTCTAGAGTTTCTGACTCCTCCAGCCACTACTGGATTTGGATAAAATACCCTACAGAACATGGTATCTTACATCCCTAGAGACCACCAAAGGGGGCAGACAATGTATGTATTACTTTAAGTAGAACTAAACTGCTATAACTTTTTCAGTCTTTGTACATTATCTTAAAAAGCACATTGCTATGTATAATATATAAGATTTCAAATGTAACATAAAAACAGAATGTAATAAAGTAGATTTATAAATTTTCTTCCTTGAGTCAGACCTCTTATCAAATTTAGACACTTATGATTATTAAGCCACAGTAAGCAAGAGAAGTACAGATTTTCAAATCTCATGATTAGCAATTCTTTGGAAAATGGATAAACTGTAGTTAAATGTTACAGTATAAGCAATATAACTTCTTAAATTTTTTTTACTAACCACTATACTAACAAGGAGCAATATAGCTTCCTTAGACATCTATCAATGATTGTATACTTGATATGTAGACATCTTTAAATATAAAATTGTTCAGTATGATTGCATGTGTATTTGTTCCGCAATAACCATTTGTTAATGTATTGATCTGATACATATTTTGAACAGGAATCATCCACAAAAAAAATGATAAATCCTGAAGAACAGTTAGTCTCAAGTCAAATTATGTTTAAAAGTTATGTTTTCTAAAGAAAACAAAAGTGTGGGCAGGAAACATTGTCCACATGTCAATTTTTATTTGTAAAAGTATTTGCTGTACAAATCATAGTATTCTTCAAGTGTTAAAAAACAAAGGCCAAAAAAATCTAAAGTTATTCCCACAAATCTAAACTAGCTGAATTTTAGTCAAAGCCAGTCTTGTCATACGCACATTAATTTGATAAACTGCATTTTTAAAAAAAATACCTGCTACAGTGCTGAACTGATGATTACTTTTAAGCACTTAAAAACTATCGCACAGCTATTTTTTTTTAGAAAGATGTTTATCAGGAAAAGCCAACGAAATAAATCATTGGTGAAATTCCATAAAAGCTGCAAGGCAGCTAAGAGTTAATGGCATTTAATGGCAGATGTCCGTGTTACTTCACCGCCCCCCAGCGGGGGTGACTACAACTACTTAGAACTGAGTCCAGAACAATTCAGCAAAGGTGCACCACGAGCCTTCCACTTGAGCACAATCTGTCAATCTGATGCCATCGGGTCGGAGAAGGGATGCAGATCTTAAAGTCCTCTGCCACCACCGCGAAGTGTCAAAGGCGGACTCCTGTGCGGCGCAGAGCTGGACGAGGGAAAATTCCAGCTAGTCGTGGAAGCTGTGCCTGGCTGCTTATGGACACCTTGGTGCCGCGCGGCTCCAAGGCGCTCTAGGGCCGTGACCGACAGGTAGGCCTTCTCTAGTGCCCCCAGCAGCTCCCAAGCACCGGTGCGCTCCACGGGCAGTTTTAGAGAGGGACAGAAGGCTTGCAACGCTCCGCGCGTGCGCGCGCTTGTGCCAGCGTGTCCCGGAAGCACTAACTCCTGAGGCGTCTGGGTGTTGTGAGCGCGGGGGCTGCTGGGAAAGGCGCTCGCCGCGGCGGCTAGGGATGCGTTTCGAGTCTGGGCAAAAGGCTTCTCTGCTACCAGGCTTGAGTCTGCAGCTGCGGCTTCGCCCTGCGGAGTGGGCATCGTGCAAGCCAGCCAAGTGCCGCTTTGGTGCCGAAATGGGCTTTTTTTTTCCTCTCTCTCTTCTTATCTTTTGGAAAAATAGGTAGCGATCTGAATTCTCTTGGAATTTCCCAGATGTTGCTGCAGCAGGGGGATTAGAGTAATGGTGATTTCTGGGATCCGGGTGATGCCTTCAAAGTCCAGGGTGTATGTACCCCGATTTTATCCAGGGAATTACCGAAATAGAGACTTACTATTTTTTCCCCTCGGGGGCGTTTGGCATTGCAGATTTTGTAAACCTGCTGTCCACTGTCCCTACCCCCAGTAAATTATATATATTTATAAATATATGTAACACATTTTCATTAGACAAGATGGTCATTATAGAAAATGGATTTAAAAATTACCCATAATCCCGTTTCCAAGAAGACAATATTAAATTTTGTCTTTACGTTTTATTTTCTAGTATCTCTGGCATGCATGTTTACCTGCGTTGTTTTTTTTTTTTTTTTTTTTTTTTTTTATACATATTCTCACTTTGTTGCCCAGGCTAGATTGCCGTGGCATCAGCCTAGCTCACAGCAACCACAAACTCCTGGGCTCAGGAAATCCTCCTGACTCAACATCCCAAGTACCAACGACTAAAATAC